>APFE030416721.1:285271-345860 GCA_000404065.3 Pinus taeda
ATATGGTTGACCCAAATAAGTTAATTAGATATTGTTTTTGTCTTAGTGGAAGGATATAATTATTATATGTTTGGAGGCTTCCTTTCATCTAATTAGAAGGTGGTAGATGAATCAAACCCTATGGTTTTAGTAAGTAGTATAAAGTCTTCAATTTTCATGGAACATCTACAAACCCAAGGGAATGAGGATGATGAAAACGATGATGTTGGTGCAAGTGGAGTAAGTACAACACATAGTTGTGATGGAAGAATGGCTGATGAAACATGTACAAGAAGGAGTCCCTTAGAGAATGAACGAATACAATGGTTAGTTTCCCATTTACTATGGTGTAAGGTGACTTTTCTATATTCACTTGAAATTACATTTATGTTTACAAATAGAAGATTGAAAGTGGAGTAGATCAAGAGTGAAGAAGACTAAATATCATGAAAAACATAATATGAAGATAAAGGGCCATGAAGGCATGGAACATAAAAGAGAAGGAAGACTAATTTAATACAAATTTCTCTGAACATTCATATTTGTAATGTTTAATGAATAATAAGATGAAAAATGTAATAATGCAAGACTAATTCAAGAAGTCTACTTATGAATAGGAAATAAGGAGAAATGAGTGAAGGTAGGGATGAAGATTCATTGAGAGTATCATCCAGATGTTGTGGAAAAATCATAGGAGATAGTTGACGAAATAGTTGAATTAATTAGTTAATTATGATGTGTTTTTTATGATCATCTCATCTTATATAAAGGGACCATTTGTAAATATATATAACACATGGGAATATATTGAATAATATAGTGTTCCCTTCTAAGGGGTGCTTTGTAGTATTACTAACCAATGTCACCTGCTAAATAAATGAGTTGGTTCCTATTCAATTTTGGTTCTAGCTACTTCAATGTCATCTTGTTTATTTGTCGCTCTTCCTATATTAGTTTTGCTATGAAGTCTTTGTGTGAGATATTTCCAAGATATGATATGAAACCAATCCCACTAATTATATTTGGACCTTAATAAGCCCCATCAAAATATCCCCAAGCTAAGGACATGTCCACTTGTAACTTTCATTAAATTTTTTGTGGTTTAACCTTTGAAATAACCCCTTATAATACATAAATAAATCATTAACCTAGGCAGTTACTCTAGCAATATGCATCATATTTTCTTCAAACAAAATAGAGTTTCTAGTTATATGTATTCCCCACTTAACCATAAGTAATATTTTCCTAAAGAATTTTTCTAAATAAAATAAACATTAAGTCACTTATTGATGGATCTCCCTTTTCAAAGACTTTGGGTACCCAAGATCTCTCTAGTATCATCCAAACTCTATTAGAAAAATTATGATGCAATAATAAATGTTAATTATTTTTCTTGCTACACTTGTAAAGTAACAAATACTTTGGACTTGTTTTATTTCTCTTATGAAAGGCTTCCCATGTTAAAAAATTATTTTTCAATATGAGCCACATAAAAATATTAAACTTGGGAGAGGCCTTAACTTTCCAAAGCCTTTTCCACCATAACTTTTCATTGTGTTGTATTTTTCCAACAAGAGCCATGCATCCAAGATTAGGGTTATAATCGCACCTTACTCTATTTAAGCCTAGATTAATTCACCTCAAGAATTATATTCAATATGAGATGTGCCTTCTTGAGTTTTATTAAAAGTTAATCCATCTTTGGGCCAAGTTTTCTATAAAATTATGTGTACATGTTTCTATTACCTAGAGGTGTTTTATGATTTCACTTGGCAAGAAAATGTCTCCATCACACCCCATTATTGCATCTTCCTTCATTTTTGTGATCCATCTCCCACTCTCCATTTCTAAACAAGAGCATATTATTGGAAAGGTTAGTGTCATTACCCTCTAATGGTTGGACATATCCATTATACTCTTCCTTTCGTTTCTAATCCACTCCAACAGAGTTCTTAAAGCAACGTATTCTATGTATACGTAACCTTTTTCCATTGGATTTCCACCTTGGTGACATTTCATAATGATTGTGTTGCTAAATCTCCACCAAATAAATATATTTTCTTCATCCTCCATCTCGTTAGAGCATTTGGAGCTGCAATCCCTTACCCCTTAACTAGATAAATCACTTTTCCTTTGAAACTCTATCTTTATTTTATCCTTTTTTCGACCTTATTTTGTATGCATATCTATTTTTTCATCCTTTATAGGTTTTCAATTTATTCATAGTACTCTACTATGTCTTCTCTACAATTCCCAATTCTAATGAAAAATTGACATGTCAGGTAAAAACATTTATACCTTACTAAAAAAAAATTGGGCCTTTTATAAATGTTAAAATTGTATAGAATTTCACATGTCCAATTTTATTATATGGTTTTAAACTTTTTATTTGAAATACTATGGTTTATATTCTTTCAATGAGTCCCATAAATAGGTATATTTTTTGTTATATTCTACTTAGTAAGAGGAGTAAAAGGTGTTTGTAGTAGAATGTGGCCTAATGTGGTTCAATTGCAGGAAAAATTACCATATTTGAGGTAATTGCTATGTAGGGGCTTGATGCAGATAGCCAGGAGAAAATATATCGGGGTTTTCCACCTCCTTAACTCCCTAACTCACCCTAGCATCACAACATCCTCTCTCACCAGTTTGAATTCATTGGCAGCTGAGTGACTCGTATTGTAAGTGAAGCTCAAGAGGGATAAGATCCACTATTTCTAAGATCAAGGAGGGAATCACTCATACTTTTAAGGGAGATTTTATCAGATTTCCGTTTGTATAAATTAACAAGAAGAAAATTTCATTAGGATTCAAAGTTTTTGTCTAGCTTGGTGTAGCAATTGAGCATGAAGCTTGACATTGTCACTTTGAAATTTTATGTGATGTATCAGAGCTTTACTTTTTTATAATGGAAATTTAGATTTTAAGTTGAATATGATTTAGTTTTAGAGGGCTAAGACCCTTGTGGGAGAATGGATGAAAACTAATACTTCTTTAAAAAAAAGAAAACAAGTTGTGTCAAGGCTTTTTATTTTTCATTTGGAAATTTGATGTTATCAAATACTCAAACTCTACAATTATTAGATGCTCGCCTTCTTTGTAAAACCTTGGTCTATCCATGTAATGTAACAAGGGCATCGTCTAGTGACTAGGGGTGTTCTTCAAATCAAAAGGGATGATGGTGACAGTGACCAAGATGTGTTTCAAATCATGAAGGTGGATAGTGAAATCCCTTTTGTGAAGGTATGTTGATTGCAAATATGAGAAATCGAAGGGGCATGACAAGATCAAATGGTTAACCTTACTTCTGCCAATTAGATATTTGATCTCTAAAATCTCTTTGATTAATGTAAAGATGACCATCTCGAAACATGTTTAAGTTATTTAAAACTTTGAAGGAAAGTCACCTCTATTATCAAATTTCTTTTACTCTATATGATTTCACTATCATCCACTATATCCTGTCAATACGACACCACTAAAACATTAAAAAAGTAGTGGCCATGGTTGTTTTCAACTCTAAAATGATACATTTTATTGTGAGTGTTCCATGCAATTCCAAACTAACATTCAAGATTCAATAAGACATTTGTGTGTTATGGTCATTTTTTTCCCTAATTTTTTTTTATCATAATTGCATTATTGAAGGGGGATTTTTTAATCAAACTTTTATTGAAGAAGAGTTAATTTATTATCAAAACATCACTTATAAAAGGAAAAATTTTGAACATAACATTCCTTGACGAGAAACATAAAAAAAAAATGTGAAAAAAAAATCCTAACAAATGAAGAGGTGAGGCAATCATGATTTTGGTCTAAGAAAGGGGGCAAGTTGGCCTATTTTTGGATTAGGATCAATGATCTTCTTTGAGAGGAGGGTGAGGGTGAGCATGATTATGGGCAGTTGTGGACAGAAAATCAAAGGACCACATTGATGTCGATAGAATGGGAGAAGGATAGCATCAACGAGAAGGTAATGAATGGTGTAGTCTAACAAGTCAACAATTTACCCTTCAGTGTTTGCACCCTCCCATCGTCGGTGACACCCCTTTGGCCGACCCTCGCTGACTCCCCATGGGCCACATCCCTCTTTGTTTATGTCTTCCAAACCTTCTCCATGCCTTTCATAAGCTTCGTTTTCCTCACAACGTGTAAAATAGGATGTTTTTCCTACCACCTTCCAGCCACATTAAAACCTGAAGCTTCAACTTCCGTTGTATCCTCATTTATGAAATCCCCTATTTCAATGTCTGGCCTACTTGACAACCCTGCACCCTCACGGAGTCAAATTTTAGAGAAGCTGCAACCTAACACGCCTGTAACCAGATGAGCGAAGGTTGTCGTTGCCCACACTAGAGTACAACAAAAAGTTTTATCATTATTTGTTATTTGCATTGTTTGTAAGTTTTGTAAGTATTTTTTCCTTGGTCATGCTTGAATATCACACTATGGGGAATGCAAACAATACTATACATAATGTGCCCCCTCATGGAAAAAATATAGAAACATGACCTTTTAGCTTATTTTTTGGAGTTATGTTCAATTTATTCCAAGGCGTATAAGACAGGGAAAATTTTAGGGGCTAATATTCGCAAGTAGGGTAACTTTCCATGCTTTTTCCAAAAAATATATTAGCCATTTTCCAATTTTTCTAAAAGTGATTCGCGAAGTTTTTATAGTATAAAATAATTTTACCTTAAAGATCACAAAATTTTTATAGAGACTATACAAAAAATCATTATAAATTTAAATATTTTTACAAATATGTTACCAAATATTTTATAGTTTTCACATTAAGGACTCGTGAAATTCGCGAATGTTTTTAAACTTTGAGATAAATTTCCATCCTTAAAATTTTCCTTAGTGTAAGAACCCTTGTAGTACATGAATCCATTTGATTCATGGAAACAAATAAAGATCTTAGACTATAGTTCTATGGTGCACCCTAGTTCTATAACCAAATGCATATGATAATTCATTCTGTGAAAATAAATAGGTCCTTGTCTTGGTCCTTGTGAGTATTGTTTAACATAGAATTTTATTAATTCTCATGAATAGCTTATTGAACTTGAGGATGGCTAATTCCCTAACAAAAAAAAAGAGACCCTTACAAAATATTCAGTTTTTAAGTATTGAGAATTCACTAATAAAACAACCTCACATTTTAATAAAATGAATTTACTTATTCCTTATATTATGTCTTAAAAGCTAAATCTATGAAAATAAGAATGAATTCAATAATTTTTCTTTTATTTTATAATGAAACACATTTCATTATAAATAACTTTTATGGCTCACATTTCAAAATCTTCTTCAATATCCCGTAAATAATGATAAATTGAAATAAGTTATTAAAATTGAGATAAATCTCAGACAATATTATATATATGTTAAAAATTCTGATTTCTTCATTTAATGAAAAAAAAATATTGAATTTAAAAAATAAATTTATATGGTTTATAAATTTAACAAAAAAATTTTAAATTAATTTAAAAATAAAAAATTTAATGATATAAAATTTTGAGAAGATTTTTCGCAAAATTACATGAAATATTAGAATACATGGGTTTTTCGAAACCTTAGACAAATGGTATTTCATGTGATTTTCGCCAAAAATCTCTCTCAAACTTGATATGGATCACAGAAGCCTGAACTTTATTATTGAATTACTTTTTTGTGTTCTTTATGAAACTGTTAAATCACTTTTAACATGGCTGATGCAAATCCCAAACTAGATTTATCATGAAAATAATAATAATTATATTTATAAAAAAAATACCGAATAAAAAAAATGCAAAAACGAAATAACCCACATAAATGTGCCTGGTTTAAAAAAGAGTATGATATTGATATACAAAAACATATGTCTAACGAGAAGGTGAATAGATAATTCATATGCATTGATTTGATAAAAATACGAAAGAAAATTTAATTTTTTTTCTCACTTTTATATAATATTCAGCCAGAATCAAGGAATAGATAATCTATATGCATTGATCTGAAAAAATTATTTTTTTCTTTTAACTTTTATTAATTTTCAGCAAGAATTAAGGAAGTGTAAGTATATAGGTTTTTGAGTGAGAGATTTTAGGACTCAGGGGGATCAAACCATTACATATATAAATTTCTCATAATAGACATGGATTTGTGAGGACCAAATCATTGCCAGACAGTTGTTCAACCACCACCTAATAGACTTAGAAGGACCAAACCATCACACCACATAGCTGTTGGACCACAACTTAAGATCACGATAATTTTTTTGGGAGATAAAATTGCTTTCAGAGTACACAGCCGAATATAAATAATTGCGTTGGATAGTGAGAACAGGAATGGGAAAATTTACAGATACATTTTGGGTTTATTTGGATGTACAGAAATGCATCGTTTAGGGATGGGTATTTCTTTTCTGAAAAAAAAGCGCCATAGATTATATTAAGTTAATATAAAGATTATATATAAAAGGATGATTTGAACAGTCTTATATCAAGACATCATGGAGAAAAAGCACATAAGAGGGATGACAGATAGCACAGCTTAACATGGAGACTGTGGAAAAAAGAGTAGACTAATATTCCCAATTTCTAGAAATTGGTTCCAGATCGAGAAAGGCAGAACTCATGGATACATATGCCTATCATCATAATCATTGAGAAAAAACAAAAACCAGAGATAACCAAACCCAAACATTAGGCCTGTTTTCTTGGAACAGAATCAAAAATTGAGTTGATTGGGTGCAAAATAGACTTATAGAGAACCTTAGATTCTCTGAAGATTTTATAGTTCCCCACTTTCAAGGACACCAGATCATGATATAAGAAAAAACACCTAGCCTCACATTGAAAACACCACCATTGAAAGGCTTTACGACGAGCGACCACCGCGAGCGAGAGCGCCAGAGATGTCTATTTACATAGACAAAGATCCTTCCTTCAAGATGGGTACAGCCATCGTGGATCGCTGGTATAAAATTGAAGGCCACCGGTCCGTCTCTTACACACGCTTCACCACGGCTGCTTCGTCTCTGCTAAGCGTATAATTTAGATATCAAGAAAAAACATGTATATGCATAACCAAATAGAACACATCAGCACAGGGGAGACTGTGTTACCCACCTATATATTTTTCTGTCTTGTTGGAGCAACCACCCAGATAGGCTGCAGGGTTGCAAAAGGGTATCTTTCCAATCCAGCGATTTCTTTTGCTCTGTATCTCCCAGTGGGCTGCCAGATTGTTCCGGTCCGCAGATATCGAACTGGAGCAGGAGTCAGATTGTGGAATAGAGAAATGCCACTCGCCAACTCCTCCTCCTTCCCCTGAAGTAATATTTGCCGCGCCATAAGCGAGGCTTCTTTGAGGCACCAAGCCGATTGCGTTTGGAATCAGGATGCGACTCACCTCAATTGCGTGGTGTAAGGTTGCAGAGATGTCCTCTCCCCTATTTATTTCGTGGGTGTCAAGGAATACCAGCAAACCCCAGATGGGGTGGGCGTGGTAGAGATGATCCACAAACCCTTTTCTCACATCGCTGGTCCTTTGAAGCTCAGAAACACGTCGTATGATTTGGATTGCAATTGAAGAAATTGACTCTTCAAGAATTCTATGGGAAATAACCTGTAAATGGAGGCGCAGGCGCACACGCTTCCTCCCCAGATAGACAATAATGAAGATTGGGGGAGCGGGGGAGCAGGGGAAAAGATGGAGCGAGGGGTGGGCGATCATCTTGATCGCCTGGCCTGAGAAAGAGGGCGAGTAGGCCTGGGGTTGGATCAGGATCTCTGATCTATTCTGGGAGGAGGCTGAGGGTGAGCATGATTTATGAGCGGGTGTGGCGAACGGAAGCCAATGGAGCCATTTGCCGTTGACGGAAAGGAGAAGGATACGGTGGATGAAAAAGGAAATGGGCCGGTGACGTAAACGTAAAGTTAAAGGTGGTCCGTGCTGCACGAAAAATGAGAATGGTGGGGTCCACGAAAATGGAAAAGAAGTGGAGCAGAAAGAGGCATCTTTGCTATGCGTTGATAATGTATATCGTGGATTTTTTTTTTGTTTTTTTTACCGTGCCAAATATATTAATATTTTAATTCTCAATGGAAAGACAAAATACTTTGTTATATAGAAAAAAGATTCCAATAAATATTATGGAAAATTTTGCAATAAATACCATATAGATACATGATTACGAATGAAACAAATTTATTGTAATGTATACCAAAAACACATGCGCGCTTAAAAAAAATGTAGCACATGTATGTGGCCGCATTATATTCGCGGGTGTCTACAGATTTCATTGCTCTAGAAATAATGGAAATATGCCAGACTTATATTTTAAAAGCCCTTGCATCATTAAGTAATTTTAAAAGGGCCTTGAAGAAACAATGCAAGATAAATTTCTAGAAGACACTTCTCTTGAATAACAATCTCCACTTTTCTTCTTGGCTTAAAGCTCTCAAATCGAAGTCAAAACCCCGTTGACATTAACAAACGCATAGTAAGGAAAATAGACTAAATAACCATGAATAATGAAAGAGATGTTTTAAGTTTTATCAATTACTTAAATGATTAAAGATAGCCGTGGACCATTTATGTTTTCTAAGTGAATGTCTAGTAAGTGGTTTGCTAAGATGATTTAACATTTTTAGTCAAGTTGAATTAATTTTAAGTTACATGTTGAGTTTATATTAAGTATATTGTTGTAATGATTTTGAGCCTTGTTATTAAATAGTCTTGAGCTCCAAAGTAGATCTTACTTTTGCCTAGGTTAGAAGGTGGGGTGCTTGGCTATATGGGAAAAAAAACTTAAAAACACATAAACTAGCCTAAAAAGGGTGGGCACCACAAGCTGCCAGCTTTGACAAGCAAAACAATAGCCCTCAAGGGACAAAAGCATTAAATGTAAGAACTTTTGTTCAACCAAGATGCTAGTGCATCAAGGGATCACCCTTCTATTCAAATTACATATGAATTCACCCAACCCCAACTTCTTATTCATGCCTCCAGTAGAAATGAACCGTCGTGGGAAACATTACATACCACCATCTTCACTACTAAACTACAACACCAAGGGAAATGCATCACCTATTTCGACAATTAATTATTGAGGAGTAAAGAATTGATATACCTTGTATATTTTCTACAATATCATAACATCTAAAAGAATTTGCAATGCCAATGTAGTCACAGTTCAATAGTACAGATAATGGCATGTTAGACCACCAATGTCAAATACCTAAAAGGTCTAGGTGTAACTCCTAGGTGATCTTCATAGAAGGTAGCTCACTGTCATATCAGCTTCAAATAACAAAAGTGTTTATGTTAAGTGGTCCACCTCTTAAGGGCCATTTCTCGCTTCTTGTGCCTGCCCACTCCAAGTTGCTTATAAATCTTGTCTTGACTTTGAAAAAGTAGTTCAAAAAAACCTTATGAAACTAATAATTTTCAAGCATGCATAAATGCATAAGAGTTGTTCTTAGTGGTTCATCTCTCAAATCTCTCTAAACCACTTATAATGTTTAACTTTGAAGGAAGCACTTCAAAAAAAATGCTAAGTATCAATCTTTAAAAGTAAATTGCAAAGAGCTGTGTTTAGTGATACAACTCTCAAGGGCCATTTTTCCGACATAAGTAAGCGATGTGTAGTGCCTAAACTTGTAGGTTAGTTATAATGTTGTCTTGTGTTTTTAGGAAGCAATTTTAAAAGGATCATAGAGCATTAATTTCCCAGCTAAACAGTATAAGAGTTTGTAAATCTATGTTTATAAAACTTGACATATTTTGCAAACCCAAGACATTTTAGACTGTGTTAATGCCAAATGTTAAAAATACTTGGGAGTGCAAAGGCCACAAATGAATTCTACCAAATGATTTGTTCCAGGAAAAAAATAGTATATTGTCAATTGTGTTTTATCAATTCAACTTCTATTAGAAGCATACTCTGCATTTGTTAAGCCTAAACTCAACTTTCCTTCCATACTTCAAAATTCACTCGAATTAGAGGTTCTTCTAGGGATCTTATTTTTCATCCAAAAGAGTTGTATTTTATAAAAATATACAAAAAGAAAATTGTGTATATTGAGGCAACTATTCTTGCATTTGATGTGATTCTTAGCTATGGTTTAAGTTATTCTAGACTGGAGTAATTAAAATCATTTTGTTGCAAAATAAAAGGCATAAATTGTGAAACACTTCACCAAATTAAGCCTTTGTGAGGTTAAACAAACAAAAAAGAGGAAATATTAAATTCACTGTCTATTGCACTGTATCACTTCAAATACATGTGATAATATAAAGAAATTCATGTCATAACACATAGATTGACATAGAAACAAATCTGCACTACAAAATAGGAGCATCATGCGGATTTTGAAGAATATAATAAAATTTCAAAAGAGAAATTATTTAAAAATCTCTACAAAGTCTTTGCAAATGTTCACTCCATATGACACTCAACATGTGTTTTTGAGGAAAATATTTTGGAATGATCTGAATTTCTAGTTATAATTTATACAATGGCCCCAAAGAAGTTCATTCCATTTCAATTGACGGGGAAAACTGCATAGATATTAAGATATTGACAACTTACAATGCTGACACTATAAGAATTGTCATCTCATTTAAAATACGATCACAATTTTTCTTTTCTCATTATTCAAATTAAATGCAATAGAATGCAAGTCAAGATAAGGTAATGGCTACATCCTGGAAGTGCAAAAACACAAAGTCATGAAATGCAAGTCTTGAAAAATAGATTGTTGTCTCTTAAGTGCTTATTCATGGGGACAATATGCAAGATCCATATAACTTGCCCTGTCAATGATGAATGGATTAGCTACTTGATTCATTGTAGTAGCATCAACTACATCTATTATAGAAAACAATTCCACACTTTGGATTCTCCTACCATAAGTAAGCAACAATAACATTATCTATTTAAAAAATGAGAACTAAAAATCAATTAACGATACAAAATAAATGTTGAAAAAAGGCATGGGTTAGTTGATATCTTCTTAAAATTACTATCCACTTGCTACATTATGTCAAAATTGAAGTTATACCTAATGACTAATATCTTTAGCTATAGGACTCGTGCCATCAATATGAAGCTGCAAAAAAGATTTCAACTACACAAAATAGAAGTCTAAATATCACAAAGAGATTAAATTTGATATGAATTATGATGTAAAAATAGCTAAAGAAATATTAGTAAATTTTGAAGGCTCGCAACAACATAATGCTAAGGGACTATCTACTATGGGCAAAGGTACCATTGTCAGGATATTTTTGATGCAATTTACTAGAGAGCATGGTGTCTAACATAGTCTAGAGGGATTTCCAGCAATAGTTGAATAATTTGAATTCCTGACTTAGACACAAGTACAAATACAAAAAATTAAATCGGGTAAACATAATACAAAGAAATACACAATTACCAAAACTTAGATGAGGTGAACATGGAAAACAACGTTTGATTGGTAATTAATAACAAGTTAAAATTGCATTGAATAAATCCTAATCATAGATCATGAATGTCAGAAGGGTAACATGATTCCATATCTGTGTAGAGAACAATTACACAACATATGAAACATAAATGGTTGTTGTGCAGAGTAGAAGGATTACCAATTACTAGAGCTGACCTTGTCAATTGTTTAATTGGAATGGTGATGCCCTAATTTTCAAAGTGAGAAGAGTAATCAATGAAAATGTTCAAATTCATTGTTACTACTCATATCTAGATTCCTTGCCTCAGATTGTGAGTTTTTCATTTAATTCTACCATACTATGCTTGATTTATCAATTAATGGTTAAACTCACTCAGTTTTGATGGAATCAACAAGCTTGTGCCTCTATAAGGGTACTTTCATATCACATATTTGGAGCTCATCTTCTATATGTGATTTAAAGATTGAATGTCTTCACTACATGAGTTCTTTTTAAATCTTGATATGAATCACGGATGTCATAACTCTTTATTATATTGATCGTCATGACTTGGATATTTGTCACACACTTTTGCAGTGATTTTCCCGAAAGATTTCTTCTTTCTTTACATCAATCATTCCATACCTTCACAACATGGTGTTGTCAGTCATCCAAATTGGTGACCTGATTGTTACTCTTCTAGCATGTTGGAAATTGATTTGTCGGAAGAATATTTTGTAGCTTAACCACTAATGTATGCAGCCTTCTAATTCACATTAAAGGAATTGTAAAAATTGTTGACGACACATTCAATACGTTGAAGGGTTTTAATGTTATATCCACCTTCCAGAAGCTAGTTGCAATTAGGTGACTTAATGACTTGAGAACACTGATAGCAACTGAGTGTGATGGGCCAAGGGAAAAAGTTGTATATTAATTTTCCCTTAATTTTGAGGGTTTTTTCTGGATCCCAAATGATAACACATTTTTTGAAATGGATGCCTTATTGAATTGAAAAAGAAATGATTGGTTTCAGTACACAACATGATGACTGAATCCAATTGTATTATTCCAATAGTTAAACCAAAGTAAATTATGGTTGATTTTCTTTTTGAAATGGCGAATGTGGCTATAATTTGTAACTATTGTTTGGATGGGTAACCACTTTTTTATTCTGGTTTTAGGAATTTGATCTATATTTCTGGTTATTTTTAGTTGAAGACATAAATTTTGCGTATCATCACATCATAGTCAGATCCAAAATTGAGGGAACATACCTGTAATGGACATGAACGCATCTAGGAGTAATTTTTGTTTAGTTAATGGGAAGGAACTACAATGAAAGAGAACCCTAGCCCAATGCCAATACAGGTTTTGGTTATAAGTTTATTTGAAAAATTACAGAGTGATGTGAACTGAGATGCTTGAACCTTTCTAAGGAGAGGTGCGCATTGATGTTAGGACTATAAATTGCTTCTTTATTTCGTAAATTCTTCACCCACAATAATTTGACATTGTATATCTTGCATCTTCTAAGAGAAGTCTACTGAGAAGCCATTTTGGCCCTAGTGCTTTAACTTTCTTCTTTGAGAAAACTACTTGATGCAATGCTTCTTTGAAATTGCAACCACTAGTATCTTTTTTTTGCTAAAGCAAGAGTGTTTTTTGTTTCTCATTCAAGGTTTAAAAAAATTACAAAACTATGATACAAGTCCTGGAAAAAGTCTACAGGCATAGCCAATACCGCCAAACCCTAAACAACGGGCTTCATTCATTATAACAAAAACCCACTGAAAAAAACCAAACTCCCGTACACTGAAGGAGAATGCACTCAAAGCACGGAATAATTCAGGTCTACCTTGGGGCTAAAAACCCGTGCAACTAAGAGATCTATCATTTAGGAGCCAATGTGTAGAACTCTAAAAGCATGAAGGATAACTTCTTGAAATAGCTCGATGAACTAAAGTTGTTGATCTTCCCTCCCCAAATCCGATGGCTGAGGAGAATATCGCACGGAGAAGAAGCATGAGGATAACTCATGTGATATGGGCAGTATTCTCTCTCCACCCACTACCACGTGTTGATTGAAGAATGGCATTGGAAGCAAACCTTGTAAAACCACTTTAGGGCTTGGATGCGTGCGATAAACCACAAAACCACTTTCCCTCTAAAACCTTTGTGAACGAAAACCACTTGTACGATGTCGCCAACCATCCAAAAGAGAGCCTCCAAAATGTCACGATCGGGAGCAAAAGCTAGATGAACCCTGTTCCACTATCCTCTTCATTGCATGACTTGAGATAGATCTCATTGTCCGTGTGAGCTAGACTGTGGCATTCTTCTCTCCAATTCCCTCTAGGCATCATTTCCCAATTGTAGAAACTATAGTCATTTTTGCAAAGCACCCCTTCATTTGCCAGCCCGTCCGCTACTTTGTTGGCATTTCTTTGCACATGAGAAAAAATTAGGGTTCTCAGTGGTGCGATATTTTCTCAGGGTTTGAGCCATTAGCTATTCTTTTTATAGAATTGGTTGTTAATTCAGAATCAACTTCTATTATGGAGTTCTTCATGTTGAGATTTCTCATAATATCTAAGCACTGCTCTATGGCCATTAGTTCCGCCATGTTGTTGGTAGCATTCCCTAAATAGCTGTGGAAGATGACTATTAAATTCCCCTTGTCATCTTAGTTGGCACCTCCATACCCTGCTTCCCTTGGGTTACCTTTCGAGGCTCTGTCTATCTTTAATTTTTAAGTACCCAGGGGGGGGGTGCCAGAAGTCCTACCTCATAGTAGCACGTGATGCAATTTGGATTGAGCCCTGAGGGACAAACTTCTGTAGGCCCAAAAGGAGAAGAATGTGAGCGTCCTAATGAGAAGGCAGATTCTTAGTAGGTTGATTCTGAAAGGTATTAATAGTCTCTTTGACCTGCCTGAGGAGTTGATTTATGATGATTTTGGGGCAGACTAGATTTTTCCTTGAAAATTCTATTATTGCGTTCTTTCCAGACATTCCAAATAAGAAAGCCTAGGATCAGAGTCCATGCTGAGTTGACAGTCTCATTCTCTAAGAGTTTTTTCCTCCAATTCTTTAAGGTTTTGGAGATGTCGTTTTCATCTCTGTCAGTTTCTCTAAAGATACAGGCTACCCAGTTCCATAGGGTAGAGGTGAAAGTGCAGAGGCTGAGAAGTTGATCCCTCATTTCTTCCTAGATACCACATAGCTGGCATCTGGATGGTCCTGCAAAACCTTTCTTTCTAATATTATCCCAAGTCAAAATCTTTTTGTGATGAACCATCCACATAAATAGCTTTATTTTCATCCATTGAGGGTGCTTCCAAGTGTTACCTGGGTTTGAAAAATTGTATCTAGTGACCATTTCTTTGGCTTCTTTGAGGTTGAAATTGCCCTCACTGCTTCTTCCCCATCTAAGTTGGTTTGGGGACGTTGAGATCAAAATTTCACTTTTTCCAAGATTTTGGCGAGAGCTTCTGGCTGGGTCTTTAGAGGAGACTGTTCACTATTAATTGGTACTTTCCAAGTTCTCCACTTGTCACTGTTTCTAGTATTATCCTAAAAGTCGCTTACTTTTTTTATACCTTTGTTGTTAGTTTCCTCTCTGAGAATGTCCATTCCTTCTCTACTTAAGTTAGATCCCTGCTGCTAGTTATCATCCCAAAACCAGGCAAGGTTTCCATTCCCAATCTCCCAAAAGCTGTGATTCTGATAAAGCTCTCTTTTCCCAAGCATTATTCCAAATGTGGGAAACCCTAATTTGCCCTGTCATTTTGATCAAGTCCCCTTCCCTCCAGTTATTTGCATATTTCTCCTTCCAGAGCTTGGCCCATGGGTTTTTGGATTCCTTCAGCCATCTCCACCAAAGTTTGGCCCCCAAAACTTTTTTAAGAGTTTCCGGGTCATGGAGACCAAGACCCCCATGATATTTGGGCATGCAAAGTTTGTCCCAAGCTACCAGCGCCCATTTCTTCTTATCCTCACCTTTACCCCATAGAAAGTCTCTTTTGCATGTTCCTGATTTTTTGGGAAACTCCACCAAGGATAAGAAGAGCCGAAAACATAAAAATTGGAAGAGACTGTAGGACCGCCGTTGTGAGAACGAGCCTGCCAGCAAGATTTAAAGATCTACTTGTCCACTTGTAGATTTTGTCCTTTAGTTTATTGATCAAAGTTAACCATACCTCCTTGCTCTGAGGTTTGTCAATGAGAGGTATTCCCAGATAATTGGAAGGGAGTTGGTCTCTCTGAAATCCGAGAATTCTGGAGAGGTTTCTCTGAATTGAAATATTTGTATTGAAAAAAAAACACTTTAGATTTTGAGAGACTTACCTCTGTGCTATCCACTAAAGAAAAATCCTATAGGATTTGTTTGTAGGCTTTGGCTTCTTTGACCATTGGTATGCCCTGTATCATAGTGTCATCTACAAATTGTTGATGAGTTAACGTGTCCCCTTCCTGTGTGATCTTGAGACCCTAGATTGTACCCTCTCTTTTGGCAAAAGTGATCGCTTTGCCTAATCCTTCCATCATGAGAATAAATAGAAATGGAGAAAGTGGATCTCCCTGCCTGAGCCCTCTCGAGGGCAGAAAGGATTTGGAGGGAGACCCATTGAGGAGGATGGAAAAGCTAGCTGAAGTTACCAAGGCCATAACCCATCTTATCCAATTCTGGTCAAAGGCATAAGCTATTAGAACTTCTTTTATATATAACTAGCTTAGCTTGTCATAAGCTTTTGGTAGGTCCAGTTGAATGATCATCCTCGATTGCTTATTATTCTTGAGAGAGTGGACAATTTCAGGTGCTTGAATGATGTTGTTAAGAATTTTCCTTCCTTCCACATAATCAGTTTTCTCCTTCGAAAGGAGTGTTGGTAGGAGGGGATTTAGTCTGTTTTCAATAACTTTGGCAATGATTTTGTGCATCACATTAAAAAGGGCTATGGGCTTGAATCGATCTGGAGTCATTGCCTTATCTTGTTTGGGAATGAGGGCAATGAAAGAGGTATTTAGCGCTTTCAGGATTGTTTTTGAAATCCTTGAGTCCTCCACCACTTCCAAAATATCCTTTTTGACTATTTCCCAGCTTACTTTGAAGAAGTCAACATTAAAACCATCCGATCTAGGTGCTTTCCCATTGTGCATCTCATTTATTACTTCTTTTACGTCTTCTTTTCATACTAGTAGGTTGAGATTGAAATTATCTTCTCTGGTCACGAGTTTCAGAATATGATTAGTAATTTTTTTGATAGCTAGTGATCTGTTTGAGATAGGCTCCTCTGCTATATTTTGAAAATGTTGTACCAGAGCAGACTCCATATCTTTGTCTGTGTTGGGTTCTCTTCCTAGCGAATCTATGCGTTTTGTGATCCGATTATGGGCATAGTGTTCCATGGTAGATTTGTGAAAAAACCTTGTGTTTCTTTCTCCTTGTTTGAGCCATTGTACTCTTGATTTCTGCTTCTAGAAGATTTTCTCCTACTGACATCTTGTGTCCCATTCCTGTTGTAGTGAGTCTGCTTTTAATTTCCTATCCTTAGTGAAGCCTTCCTTGATAAGAGTTTGGTTAATATTCCAAAGCTCTTGTTCCACTTCTCTTTTGGCTTTAAAAATATTTCCAAACTGAGTTTTGTTCCAATCTTTGATTTTAACCTTGATGTGCTTGAGTCACTGCTGCAGCATGAACACTTTTGTGCCTTGAACCAGTAAATCTTCCTTCCACCACATATCAATGTTGGATATGAAATTAGGGTGAGTAAGCCAAACATTTTAAAACCTAAAGGGTCCATTCCTTGGACTGACAATAAAAGAAGCTTCTAGTTGAATTGGCCAGTGGTATGACCCTCCAAAAGGTAGGATAAAAGCATTCAAGTTAGGCCCCAAGAGGAAGAGGTTCTCCAAGATGAGGAATCTATCTAGTTTTGAAGCAATTTGTGAAGTTCCTCCCCTCTTATTGTTCCAGGTGAAGATCCCATTTGTTGTTTCTAAGTCCACTAGCTTCAAGTTGACGAGGAAGTTCTGAAAGGCAATAGAATCCTTGCCCACTAGTCCAGTTCCTCCTTTTTTTTCTGTAAGAGATTTGATCATGTTGAAATCTTCACCCAGAATCCAGGGTATTGCTAGGTGTCTCTGTCTAAGCTCCTCCAGTGAGGTGAGAAGCTTGAGTTTATCTTTAGGATTTGAGGACCATAGACATTAGTAACCATATAAATTTCCTTGTCACCTAAAGGTTGGATAACCAATGATAGATAGTTCCTAGATTCTTTCGCATCCAAAATGTCAAATTTATGGGGATTCCAGAGAGTCAGAATCCCTGTCGCTGTATTATTGGCTTTTACTTCTAGGTATTCATACTTACTGAGCCATTTGCTATGTATCTTTCGGACTTTGTCTATTGAACATTTTGTTTCCTGTATGAACACCATATCTAGGTTTTCTTGTTTTAATCTGCTGCTGAGATTCCTCTATTTCCTTTTACTTCTTAGACCCCTGATAATCCAAGTTGTGAGCTTCATGATGATGGGTTTTTGAATGGACAAATGGTAATATCTTTCATCTTACCTTAGTTGATCATAAGCTTTCCACATTCTATTAGCAGTTCATTTTGTCTCTTTCTACCTCTTTTCTTTCCTGGGTTCTTAGCCAAGTGTCCTGATATTTCCTCCATTGCTTTGACTCCTCCCTGATCCTGACTTTCATGGCTTCTTTTGTTTCCTGAGGTTCTTGTTTAAGATCGCCAGAGGAAAAGTTGTTGTACTCTGTCAAACTCCTCTTGTGGTAGGGAATCTATCCCTTTGTTGGTTCCTTGGTTTAAGAATTTCTCTAGGTCACGATTCTCCCTCTCAAGAATCTCATGAAGTTCTTGGTCCTCAGTCCCTACTTCACTAGGGGTCATCTCTTGATCCCTGCTTTGTTCCATGCTATTTGGGATGATTTCCTGTAGTTTGTTGTTGTCCTATACTATTTCCATGTTGTCTTCCTTTTCTGTCTCTTTAGGATGATGGTCCAAAGTGACATCTTTTCCACTTTTCCCCCCTTATTCTTCTAAAATTTCAAAACTATTACGACTTTATATTTTGTTATCACTCTATTTTTCCCAGAAACCTTCTTCCTTCACCTTTCTCTCTGCCTCCTATCTTGGTGAATCCTTTGGGATCTTAGTGTATGTTGGTCCTCGGATTCTCCTCCCTCTTGTTTTGTGGGTATTCTCTAAAAAGGTGTCTGTGTTCATGACATTTTTGGCATCTAAAAGGGACATGTTCATAGTCCACGCCTATACCCATTCCTCATCATAAAATTTTAAGACCACTTCATCCGGGAGTGCTCCCGATAAATCCATTTCCACACATATTCATGTGAAGGAAGTATACTTCCCTCTCAGAGTTGCCTCTGAAATTTTTAGAAAATGTCCTAATTTATTTCCTATAGCTTTCAAGGATTTAGGCAACCAATAATTTAGAGGTAGGGAGTAAATTCTTATCCATATTGGGACCGAAGTGAATGTCTCCCGCTTCGGTACAAATTTCATTACCCAAGGTCACATATAGAGTCCTGCAGCAGCATAGAAATAAGGTCCTCCTTCGAAAACTCTATATTTATCCTCTAGGCCATTGAAAACCACTGTGAAGAAGCCCTTAGACCCTAGATGTAGAGTAATATCCCCCTTTGGTTTCTAGTTGTTTTTTATCCAAGTATACAAATTCTTCTCTATGGGCCATAAGCCCATAAACTTACAGATAATAGCATAAGTCGTCATGTGATCTCTATGCTCCTGTAGTGCGGGATTATTCAGAACCACCCTAGGTTTGGTGGCAGTCTTGGGCTTACAGGATCCCTCTATCGAGTTGTACCCTTTTTTTTCTAAATGCTATCCTTTGGTATCTTCTCCCTTCTGACCATCCTATGAGTTTCTTCCTTAACATCAGCTTTACTGCTTTCTGGCTTTGTTGAGTCTATATTTTTTTTCCCACCCCCAGGGTCTCTTGAATCTGTTCAAACTTGTTTCACTTCTTTTATTCGATACAACATTGTTGTAGGAGGGAGTAGAACTCCCTCCTCCTCACACCTCCATGGTTCTCAGCTTGCTCCTCTTGTTGCTTCTTGCTCCGAACCCTAGCTAGTGCTTCCGTTTGATCCCAACCACTAGTATTGTACTATGATGCCTTTCAATATTATATTTGGAGTATTATATAGGATGAATTATTTATTTTTAAAAATGGAAAAAGGAAAATCTCAATTTGATTTTTCCTTAATTAAATTGAGAAAAAAATTATTTCCTCATAAGCAGATAACTTGAAGGATTTAATTGAGGACCCATGGCTCTTGCTAGTCAATAAACCCAGTTGATTCAAGTAAGGGGCTTGAAGTTCAGTTGTATTTAGTGATTCCTAAATTTTAGGAGCCTGGGTTGAGTTAATTTTAGTTGTAATAAGTTAAACTAGTTCTAATTGTTAATAGAACTAGTTGGTGGTTAGTTAAGTAGTGGGACATCAATCTAACCCAGAGATCATCCAGTTAACTAGGTAATCAACTAATAATTAGCTCATGCATGAAAGGAATATAAGTTTCCCAGTTGTGGTGGATTTTCCAAAGCAGTTAACCAACAATTGTAAACTAGTTGAGTGTATAGGTGTTGCATGAGGTCAGGTGATCAACATGGTATTTTTCAAGGATTTAATATTTTTCCTATATATATTGTTGTAGTTGATCCGAATGGAAAATGGCATCCACCCATAGTATTCATCCATCCATAGTATTTATCCACCCATCGTATTTATCCAGCCATGGAATTTACCTAAGATATTGTAAGTGGCATCCACCCATGGTATTCATTCTCTCATGGTATTTGTCCATGGTATTGTAAGTGGCAACCACACTTGCTATTCCTCCTCCCATTGCATATATCCACTCATGGAATCTACCCATGGTATTGTAAGTGACATCCACCCATGATATTCATTCACCCATGATATTTACCCACCCATGGAATTTGCCTATGGTATTGTAACCAAAAAGGGCTATAACTAACAAGTCACATTTTTTAAAACGAGTTGTCAACCACAATGTAGCCTTTACAATTATTATTTGTTTTAATAAAAAAAGGTTTCTTTGTGGTTTTTTTTACTGGGTATTCTCCACTTTTCTCCTGGAATTTCAAATTTTCATGCCCCCCCGGAAGATCCATTTCAATTTTTTAGATCTTGGCAGCCTCCTCCTAAGAACTGGATCAATCGACGACTAATCTAGTTCGGAAATTCATATGTATAGAATGTAGGTGAATATTCAATAAAAAAATGTAATTTATTACTAAAATTGGTAAGTATTTTGGCTAATACCATCCATTTAGTCATATATATGTACAAAATAGTAGATTATGTTTTTCACAAAATGTCCAAAAAGTAGCCCATTTGCTAAATTTCGCCCCTAAATTTTCCCTAGTGATCAACCCTAAGGGATTGCACAAGAATTTTGGAGGAAATTACAAATTAATCAGAGCCTTTTTCCTTAGCAAATGTGCCAGGAAATAACAGCTCAAGCAAAGGCAGAAATTGACTAAGTCTGGGTTAGAGCTTCTTAGTGAGAAAAGAGATAGGTTATTCACTTGCAGGTTGAGCTCATACTGAGCTAGAAATTGTAATACATCTCTATTCATGAGATTAATGCAAGGAGGCATAGGGGTTTTTAGAAAATTCTTTCCCCCGGAAAATTATTGTGTGCATGTGTTATTTCTCATTGCATGTTTGTGATTGATGTTCTAAATTGTGAATTAAATTCCACAAAGCAGTAGAGTAGGTTTGTGTCTCGTGATTTTGATTAAAATTTAATGAGAAGTTGAAAATGTACACCAGAATTTCTATACTTTAATATTTAGATCTGTTTGTTTCCTACTGATATTTTTCGTGGATATCTTGTTACAGGCTCTTCAAATTTCGCAAGCTCCATAAAAGATGAGAGAAGGATTTGGTTAATGCCAAACAAGTGACCATGGAAGTAGGTCAATGGAACTAACTTATACAATCCACATGTATATATAATGTGATACTGCAAAAGTTATCCCTAGATCAATATTGATAATAAGGAGTGGAGAGAAGAGGAAAAACAAAGCTAAATGTTTAGCTAGGAACTATAACATAGTCATCCAAGATAAAAGAGAGTATAGATGTCATATAAGAGGACTAGACAATGAGAGTCTAGGTGCTTTGGATGAGAGAGAAGGAAAATAATTGTCCATTATGATGACTGATTTTGAGGGAGGTACTTAGATGTGGGCTCATTTTGTAAATCACTATAAAAGGGCCAATGCTCTAGTGGATGATATCACCTTGTCGAGTGACCAAGGATGGGGGATACTGTTGTGTTATATTTTCTTGGGGGGTGATGTGAGAGACCGAATGAATAACCTAAATATCTTGCCAGGAACTATTGCATAGCTGTCAAGCCAAAAAAATAAATTGAAATGGTATTGTAGCCTAGCAATTTTGAAAATTCAATGGAAAACAAAGTATCAAATATTATTTTGAATTTTTTGCAAAACAAGTTTTTATGAAGGAAAAAGCCCCTTTTATTAAAAAATTCTTCCCATCACCAACAATTTCTCTTGCACAAGTTTTGGACACCTTTTTGTAATTTAATTGAAAGAGATCCCATTCCATGCAAATGTAGGTAGGTCTTAAGAGTTCCTGACAATACCCAAGTAGCATAATTTAGTAACCAAATGGAAAAAATATATTTTCATGGCTAGAATTATTGAATTGACAAAACTAACTTACAGGGATGAGACAAAGAGCTTGGGGCACTTGAGTGGGACTTCATCAACCGTGTTTTCAGTACCAGAAATTGCATGTGATGGTGATGGTTTCATTTTTTTCTCTAACATCATATCATCCCCTAGCCACATCAGAAAAACAAACCCGAGGATAGAAATTCTATCAAGAATCCAAAAAAGAATGAGAGTCAGCCCTTTTTGAATAGCTTAATAGTCAGTGGCAAAGATATAACAATATCTTTTGATACAACTTGTGGCATGCAATATATGAGCCATGGTTATCCTCAGAAAATATTGCAAGTGTTTTGCACATAAAAATAACTTAATAATAATCAAAATTATCAAAATTTCATTAATTCAAACTAAAACTAAATCTAGTCCTGATTTTGAAATAGGAGGAAAAAAGGAGTGATCCCCATGATCTCCTCTTAAAATTCAGAAGCATAAAACCCCTCAATTTTTCTTAAAAAATCTAAAAATATTCATATCCTTCCTTTACCATTAAGGATGAAGATCCTCTTGTGGGACCTTGGTTCATCTAAATCCCTCCTTGAGAAGATCCTTGAAGCATTTAGTAGTCCTATAACTCAACGAGTTGGTTCAGAGTTTTACAAAGGGTGGGCATGGCTTTGACATTGTAGAGAAGATTAGACATCAAAATGAACTCCACTGGCGGCCTTCAGTGTGGCTCATTACTATAACCAACTTCCAATGTAGAGCTTACTAGTGTTATCCACCACCTATGATGATCTAACAACTGAAAAGATTGTAATCATCTTTAACACATTGTGTCAACAACGCAAGACAACACAAAGTGGCACCCGAGCGGAGTTCTTCCCAAAGGGATGCCTTATATTGTAATAATTTGTTTGGTATGAATATGATTTTTGTTTACACTTGGAAAAATTGTTCTGTAAATTGCATGTGTCTATCTTTGTTGGTGTAAGAGTAATAGGTTGAAATAACATTTTTCTTTCCTTTTCAAGAATCTTTCACATGGATGAATGTGTGTGCATTATACTTTACATATTTTCCAGATGAGCCATGTTGATGAGAGCAGATAAGAAAATAAGGAAGTTTCGGTTTTTTTAAAGCATTTTATTCCCATCAATAATGTCATCCTCACAATATTATGCCCATGGGGCTTTGGATTGATGGTGAATGGGTATACTGTTAAGGCACTCCTTGTCATAGGTCACCAGTTCAAATCCCCCATGGGTGCTTAGGTGGTATTATATAGAAGAAAAAAAAATGTCATCTTCACAATATTGTGAGACTGTCAAATAAGAAAACAAGGAATTTTTGGTATTTTTTCAAGCATTTTATTCCCATCAATAGTGTCATTCTCACAAATACGGTTTGAGTTGTAATAGAGAATTTGAGTAATTTAATGTTAAAAAAAATATTTAAATTTTTTTAAAACTCATTTTAAATCAATCAAAAAATAATTAAATCATAGTAAAAAGTAAAACATCTATTAATTTAATTTAATTTAAACTAAAAAAATCTAAATCAAATTTTATATATAAATTTGCATTTCAACAAAAAAGTTTATTGAAATTTAAAATAAACTAAAACCCTTTATGTGTGCATTATAAAAGTTTAAATTTAGGTTTTAACAATATTATTATTTTTTTATAAAATTAAAAATAACTTAAAACTCTTAATGTGTCAGGCAAAGGGGATGGAGTGCAGTGCAATTGGACTGTGTAAGGAAAAAAAATATGAAATTTTGGAAAAGAAGAATAGACTTTGGCTTGAAATCCATGGTAAAAGAGTTAAAGGCCAAGTTGGGCTTAGGAGATATCATTTAACTCTAGAACATATTGTTACTCTTAGGATAATTACAGAGAAATGCCATAATAATAAAATTGATCTCTCATGTTGTTTTCTTGAATTTAGAAAATCCTTTGACACCATTCGTAGAACAAATTTATGGAAGATGCTAGAAGAGATAATTGTTCATGTCGAGTTGAGCATTGTTGTGACAAATCTATACGATAATGTTATTGTTAAGCTTAAAGCCATTGAGGGTTAGTGAACATAAATTGAATGCAATATTTGAGCCAGACAAGGGTGCACCTTATCCCCTACCCTTTTTAGTAGTTACATTTATAATCTAGAAGAGTGTTTGGACGACGCAAGGTGTGTTGGCCCCATGCTCACTAGTATGGTCATAAATCTTCCCCTTAATACTAAAGATATTATTATTTTGGTAAGGAACCATTAGGATCATGGAAAGAAACTCAGAATGCTCCAAGATGGATATGATTGTAAAATCCACCAAAACTAAAGTCATGATAATTAAATCCAAAATAATCACCTATGATACTTGACTTATGAGAAAAATTTCTTAGAGGAAGTTCCTTTATACAAATATCTAGGAATTAAAATCCATCATAAGTGCAATTGGAATTATAGCATTGATAAAAGCATAAATAAAAGTTGAAAATATTACTATGGGCTTAAAAAAAATTGAATGTTGGCAGATCTTTGGATTTGAGATAAAAAGAAACTCCTCCCTGAGACTCTTGTCACTCATGTTATTTTATATGGATGCAAAGATTGGGGTTGAATTATATCCAAAGAGTCATGGAGGAAGATTGAATAAATCCAAAAGAGGTATATAACCTACAACCTCAAGATTAAATTAACTACTCCCTACCCTATCCTTTTTATTAAAGAAAAAATTTCCCATATTAAAAGAATAGCAATGACTAGGTATCTTATGTATAAGAAGAAGTTATATAACATGGATGTTGTTAAACACAACTATGGTGAAGATCTAAGATATGAAGGATCAACCTTGAATGCATTATTATAGACAATGATACATATTTATACAAGTTTAGTCACCCTTGGTTTCATATTCCAAGTGGTCTCTTGGAATCCCTTTGATTGTTCAGCTTCCGTACCAACCCTTAGAGGATTAGGCATCCAACATTCCCCCCCTAATCCAAAGGGTCATGTATGAGTCCAAGAAGAGAGTTATAATACACAATGTGAAAAAATATGCATCGCAACACTAGGATGAATGTTCTCTCTGAAATGTTTGTATAAGGGGGTGATTTAAGGATGACCGACAACACTGGAATGCTTAGTGCAGTTCTCAGAACTCTTCCAAATCTGGAAAGAAGCTGAAATATTCTACTAGAGGAAGTGTCGCTAATGATTTAGAGAGGGAAGCCTTCAACCTATAAAAGAGACGTCTACAACCTATGGTAGTTTAAGGATCACCAACAAATCTAGTATTCTTAATGCAATTCATGGAACTCTTCCAAAACTAGCAAGAAGTCGAAGTCTTCTACTAGAGGAAGTGTTCGCAATTCTTTGAAGAGGGAGAATATCAACCTGAAAAGGGAAGTATCAACCCTGCATAGATGGTTTAAGGGTGACCACCAACCAAGGGCATGCTCAGGGGAATCTTTGTCTCTAGCTACAACTCTAAATATGGTATGGTAGGTTTTGTCTCAAGCTTGCTTGATGAGGCTTTGAAACTTGTATATGACCATCATTCCCCCCTATCAGATACAAGGTGAGATGATGGAGAAAAATAAACTACAAGACTATTCAATACTCTAGAAAAAGTTCTGAGATATGACTAAAATATCTTCTTGGCTCTTGAAGCCCATTACCAAGAAGCGATCAATCCAAGATGAATCTTTGTTATTGCAAGAGGTTTGTTTTTGAAGCATATGCTTAAAGAATGAGTGGTTTTATGGAATTGCTAACATGGATGAAGATCAAAAAAATGATCTTTCATATGGACAAATCGGTCACAATGTTGGCATTTAACATTTTTCCATGGCTGCTGGGGAAGAGGAGCAAAATCTTATAGAGTTGAGGATGAACTGTCATAAAAAAAGTCCAGTACTTTGAAACTAGATGGGCTTTGAATAATATGCAATATGAAAGGACACATTTTTGTCATACCCAAGATTAGTTTTGTGCTTATTTTGGAGAAGCTCTTCTTGAGGTAGGATGATGGGCTTGGGAGGTGAAGGTTCAGTTTATGGATCTGCATGAAAATTTGCTTTTGAAATGGGCACTTGATCTGAATCAACCCCAACTTTAAGACTTGATGACATGTTGGTTGCTAATAGATTTGAACCTATTTTTGTTCAAAATGTTGTCTTTTCTGTAACTCATATTGCTATATCTATGATTCAAGTTGCATAAAATCAATCTTCTCTTGTGTATGTTGCAATCATGTTTGAATGTTGAAAATAGTTTTCTTACTGATGTTGATTGTGCTTTCAGTGGTTGACATAATTAGATTTCTTAATAACTCTAATAAATAATCAATTCAAGCCATTAAAAAAGGAACTATCTACTAACGCTGGTTCCAAAGATATTTCAATTTTGAAAAGTCAAATGTTTACTCTCTACCCTTTTTTCTTTCAATAATATGAACGAAATTCTTGATACCTTAAAAATCCCAATCCAATTAAATATGTAAAAATGGTAATACTTCAATATCTTTTGGCAATCCTTCAATATCAAATTACCAATTCATATACTATACCAAAAACTTCACATATACTGTCACATATGATATATCACACTCATATTCCCTTCATACTATATACCATATGAACAACACACAACATGAACACAATATAGAATGTATCATAGATACCATTGGAACAAAATAGCCATGCATCAAAATTCAGGAGTCTTCAACACACTATTCAAGGTAGCTTGCAAGTCTCACGTGTCATAGTTCAACATGCACATTTCAAGCACACAAATAAAATACACCATTCATATTATAAATGGTCTTCAAAACATAATATACACCATTCAGTTTACCACAAGAGGTATTACCAACGAAGTTTCACCATGGGGATGACCAGGCATTATATGTTACATAACTGGAGCAGAGTGTATTAAATGGATAGGTGGTTTGGAGGAAACCAAGGTGATGAAGGTGAACGGGTTGAGGATGAGACCATGGAGCCATGAGAAAACACACAACCAAGAATGTATCCATTTCAGGATATGGATAGGAGTGGATCGGTGGTATGCAGAGGGGTGACAATCATGGAGGTGAAAAATATGGGGCTCCTAATGATGATGATGTCCATGTTGATTTCAAGGAAAAATTAATGCAATATGAGGTTTCTTGATCATGTTTGACAATGTGGCTCAGTGGAGGGGTCTTGCCTCTCTGCGCTCTCTCTGCAGTTGCTCTGATACCTGAGAGAGGGATTGTAGGTTATGGCTTACAACAATGTCAAAAAACATGCAGGTGTCCTCCTTCGTGTTGCCTTCCGGAATGTCGATGGCATATGACTCCAGGACGACAGTCTAGGTGTGAGCGGACTTTGTGAACTCGTTCAACGTGGTCATTGAATGGTAGTTGGGGAGTGTTAAGATATAACTGCAATCAACATTGAATTGTCAACAACTTTCAATCCTCCATAAATTTCAATCCACAGTGTTAATGTTAACTCCTCCAAAACTTTCAAAGTCAAACAAGATAGCATACCAACACTCTGGAAACACATTTAATGTGTCAACATTTCTAGTGTTTGTTTGAATGTAGATCTAAGAAAAGGAAATTCTATTTTCCATGTTTTCTTGTGTTTATTCAATTTGAAACCCATTTGAATCCTTTTACTCTCAGTAAATTATATCGCAACCAGTGACTCGCAAGACATTTCAAATGCCCTATGAAGTTCTCTTATGTTTTGGAAGAGCTTGTCTAAGGAAACCAGTACAACAAATGGGATGCAACTCATGGACATGGACCTCTAATATCATTTTAGGGAAAACATATGCATATAGGTGTTTTCTGCAAGCACCACAAAGAAAATAAACCACTCCAAACTTAAAAAGAAGTAAATAGGATTATAGAGAAACACTCAAAATACCCTACTCAGTCATCAGACATACCTTCAAAGTGGAAGCATTATTAGGGTCAGTAATGACTACAAATAAGGTTAGAGGTGTTACCGGCAAGGCCTGAACCACTTACATAAAATGGGCTTTGGTAGAAAATTGAAACATTGACACACTCTAGCCATGGAAAGGTTAGTTTGCAAGCATAACACAAATTGAAAAAAATGAAGGTACTTCTGACCAGTGAGGGTTCTTAGGCTATGCCATGAAACTAGTTCTTCAAATTAATTAGGGAAGGAATACACATGCTTTGATACCACATTAAACAAAACTATGGTGAAGACAAAAGATATTAAGGATCATCCTTGAATGCATTATTATTTGCAATGATACATATTTATACAAGTCTAGTGACCCTTGGTTTCATATTCCAAGTGGTCTTTTGGACTCCCCTTGACTGTTAAACTTCCAAACCAACCCTTATATGATTAGGTGTCCAACAGATGCCAAGAGGTTTCCCAAAATTGTTTCTAATCTAGCCAAAAATCCCACCTTCAACTCAAGTGAGGGTGGCAAAGGATGCCTAGTCTTGGATAGAAAATTGGCAGATAATGGAGAAGATCATCTTTCATAATTCAGATAATATTAAAAATATTTTTACTTCCAAATTTAAGAAGAAATTATGGGGAAATAAAGAGTTGAAGGGAAAAAAGAAAACTATGATATTATAAGAATGTGATCAATTCCAATCTTGAAAACAAAAATTTTATCTCCATCTTGATTAGTTTTAAGAAGAAAATGAACATTGTCAAGGTTAGAACTAATTCTGATGAGCTTCATAGTGAAACTGCACATTGGTCAATTCCCAAAACGCCATGGGATGAAAGAGTTTATCACCTATGTGCCCTTAGGAGAGTTTAAGTTGAAAAATACATCTCTCTTAGATTGTCCACCTTATACTCATATTCAATATAATTTTCAAAATACCTATCACACTTTTATTGAGAAGAGTTTTTAGTGAGAATCACATCATAATTCATTTGTCGATGCATTTTGAACCAATGAGTGTGGTTCATCGTCAGGACAAGTTGAAGAACCAGATCATGGTTGCATGTTAAATAGAGAGCATATCATCCAACGACTATATTTGACTGGGAAACTAGATTGGACCAAGGGATAGGGACATGGAAAAAATATAATTAGTTAATTAAGCTGTAAGTTAGTATTGTTATATTTATTACCATATTTGAATAAAGGTAATTGTTTGTATTTAACTATTAAGAGTATGGATCAATAACATATTAATAGGCCTTTTTATTATTATTAAAGGTATATAAATAAATAATTAGTTAATGATTTTATAAGTTAATTTTGTTATATTTATTGCCATATTTGAGTAAAAGTAATTGTTTGTATTTAACTACCAAGATCAATAACCTATTAATAGTTTTTTATTTTTTTTTTAACTATCTAATTAATAAAAAACTTATATCATTAATATTATAATAAAAATAATGAAAGTTTATTAAATGGATAACCTATTTAGTTAGTTAAATAGATTATCCATTTAATAAACTTTTATTATTTTTCTATAATATTAATGATATAATTTTTTATTTTTTTAGATAGTTAAAAATAAATAAAAAAATGGTCTATTAATAGGTTATTGATATTGGTAGTTAAATACAACAAATTACTTTTACTCAATTATGGTAATAAATATAACAAAAACTAACTTATAATTAATTAACTAATTATTTATTTATATAGTTTTAATAATAAAAAAGGCCTATTAATAGGTTATTGATTCATACTCTTGATCGTTAAATACAAACAATTACCTTTATTCAAATATGGTAATAAATATAACAATACTAGCTTACAAATTAATTAACTAATTATATTTTTTCCCAGTTGCTACCCCTTGGTCCAGTCTAATTGCCTAGTCAAATATAACCATTTCTTAGTCAAATATAGTCATTGGATGATCTACTCTCTCTATTTAACATGCAGCCATGATTTCGTTCTTCAACTTGTCCTAATGATGAGCCACACTCGTTGGTTCGAAACGCGTCGAAAAATTAATTAACGATGTGATTTTCGCTGAAAAATCTTCTCAATAAACTTGATATGGATAACACAAGCCTTAATTCAACAATTACATACCTATCACACTACCAATATTCTTGGCATTTTAAATTAGAAAAATTATGGTGATTTGAAAGTGCTTCTATTACTTCCTTTTTTAGCATAGAAATTAAATGTTAAAGAATTATAATTAATCTCTTACCTTCTTAATTCTTGACCAGATAGGCCTTAGTGAAGGTTAATCATCGTAAATATTATCATAATGGTATGTTTTCAATGTGTGTGTGAGAGAGAGATAAAACTCTAAAAAAATTAAATATTTAATTTTAAAGTTTAAGGTTTATGTTAATTTGATTTAAAAATTAATTCAAATTAAAGAAATACATCTTATATTCTTATTATTAGTTCATTTATATAAGTCTCATATTCATGTAATTTTAAAATTAATTATTCTTAAAAACATAATTGGATAAATATTTATATATACATTTATTTAATTGGTGATGTTTATAACTTATATGGTAATATATTTAAAACTATTTATGATGAAATGATTTTTCTATAATTTATGTGGTTACAATTTCTGTTAGGAACCAGCTCACAAAAAGATAGAAGGAAGTGACCATTTCTTGTAGCAACTTATTAGTTAAATAAGTGTGAGATAAAGTGCCATAAATGGGGTCATTTTTGCTGCAATATGGAAGGAAGTGTTATACCACCATTTAGCCAGAGGTAACCGTTTGACCCATTGTGTATGTTTATTAGATACAAAGCAACGAATATATCCTTCCAAACATTTGTTTACTATCTCAGTTTTCCCATGAGATTAAGGATGATAAGATGAGCTATGAGCTAACTAAATACCGAGACAAGAAAATAATTTTGTCCAAAAATTTATAGTGAAAATGGGATCTCTGTCGCTTACAATAATCTTTGGGTTTCCATGTAGCTTTCGAATTGTTTCCGTAAATGCAGTAGAAACTGTACTGGCTTTAAATAGATGTGATAATGCACAAAAGTGTGCATACTTCGTAAGTCTATCAACTACCACCATGATGACACTCTTTCCTTCGAACTTGGGTAAACCAGTGATAAAATCCATTGAAACCTCCTCCCAATGTTGGCTTGGAATGCATAAAGGTTATAATAGACCTGGGGTCTTAATTGTTTCAACTTTATTTTGTTGGCAAACAAAGCATTCTGCCACAAACTTTTGAATATCTCATTTAAGGCCATCCCCAAAAAAATCCTTCTTAACCTTGTGGTAAGTTTTTAAAAATCTTGAGTACCCTCCTAAGGGAGAAGTGTGCAATTCCATAAGAATCTTTTGTTTGAGTTGGGAATTCTTACATAGGTGTAAGCGATATTTGTACCATAACGAATCATTTTTCCAGCTAAATGTATTAGATGTACTGGGATCTTGTTGTAACTTTTGAATGAGTGCCTACACTTCTTCGTCATTCTTCCATTCCTCCCTTGCTTGGTTTATCCAATCTGGTTGGATAATAGAAATGGCACACAAAAATGCTTCCACATCCTCATCCTTTCTTGAGATTGCATCTCCCACAACATTTTTCTTCCCTTTTTTGTAGATGATTTGAAAGTCATAACCCAACATCTTGGTGACCCATTTTTGTTGCTCTTCAGAGGACAATCTTTGTTCTAAAAAGTATTTAAGACTATCATGATCCATTTTTACATTGAAGTGTCTTCCCATTAGGTAGGGTCACCACTTCTTCATTTCATGTAGTATTGCCAAAATTTCCTTTTCATAAATAGCTTTGTGTAAATTCTTTCCCTTGACTGCATGAATTTCGAAAGCAATGGGTCTTTTATCTTGCATTAAAATAACACCAATTCCATTTCCTTAAGCATCACATTCCACAATAAAGGTTTCTATGAAGTCCGACGCACCTAAGATCAGTGCTTTGCACATTGCCTCTTTAAGATGTTCGAAGGCCTTTGTTGCTTCTGGAGTCCATGAAAATGCATCTTTCTTCAATAATGTTGTTAGAGGTGCTGCTATTCTCCTATAATTCTTAACAAACTTGCGATAATACCCTGTCAACCCGAGAAATCCTCGCAGATGCTTTATGGATGTGGGGATTTTCCATTCCTTAATGGCTTTAATTTTGCTAGGGTCTACCTTAACTCCTTCATGAGATACAATATGACCCAAATATTCCACCTCTTTTACTCCAAAGAAACATTTGGAGCTTTTTGCATATAATTGTTTCTCCTCCAGTAGTTGTAGCACCCTGTCAACATGTTCAACATGATCCTTCCAAGACTTGTTGTAGATAGTATATCATAAAAAAATACTAACACAAATTTTCTAAGGAATGGTTTGAAAAATGAATTCATCAAACCTTGAAATGTTGAAGGTGCATTGGTAAGGCCAAAAGGCATGACCAAAAATTCATAATGACCCTCATGAGTTCTAAATGTTGTTTCAGAATGTCTTCAGTCTTCATTCTGATTTGATGATATCCTGAACGAAGATCCAACCTGGTGAAGTAAATTGATCCATGCAATTCATCCAGTAATTCATCAATGACAGGAATGGGAAACTTATCTTTAATAGTGAGCTTGTTGAGCTCCCTATAATCCAGACACATGTGCCATGATCAATCCTTCTTATGCACCAATACTACTAGAGCAAAGAAAGAACTTTGACTCGGTTGAATTATACCAGCCTCTAGCATTTCTGCAACCATACGTTCAATTTCACTCTTTTGGGCATAGGGATATCTGTACGTCCTGATGTTTGGAGGAACACTTCCTGGAATCAGATGAATAACATGATCATGATCACGAATAGGTGGGAGACCTTTGGGAGTCTCAAATACCTTGGAATGATTGTCCAAGACTATTTGGAGATCTGGAGAAATACATGATTCCAATGTGCAAACATCTAAAGAACATAATTGTGCAATTACACCTTTTCATTCCTTTTTTAGAAGCTTTGTCATACCATTAGAGCTGATTATCTTTCCCGGTTCCCTGCAATACCCCTTAATTCAACCTCCTTTCCTTCCATAGAAAATTTCATGAAAAGTTCTTGAAAATTAAAAGCTATTGTACCCAAGGATTGTAGCCATTGGACTCCTAGTACAACATTAGCACCACCCATTGGAATGGAAAGCATTGGGCTATTCAATACATATTCTCCCATGGATAGCTTGATATTATGGGACTTTCCAGAGCAATTTATGGTTCCTCCACTTGCAACCATCACTTGAAACTCTGGTGCTGGATATAGGAAGCAATTCAATTCCTTTTCTATCTTACAATGAATAAAATTATGGGTACTTCGCAAATCAATCAACACTATTACCTTTTTCTTCTTGATATGTCCTTCTACCTTGATAGTTTGAGGAGTGGTAATTCTAGCCAATGCATTACAAGATATGGTCAGATTCCGTTCTTCTTTATCTAGGGTTTGTTCCTGGAGTATATCCTCTTCTTTTGATATTTCTTGTTCCTTTTCTTCCTTCTCTTCACAATCTATGTAGAATAATTTCTTCTCAGCACACTTAGGACCTTTAGTGTATTTGCTATCACAACTGCAACAAAGCTCTTTTTCTCCTTTTTCTTCCAATTATTATGGTGCCAACCTTGTAGGTTATGGAAGGCTAGGGGAAAAAACACTTCCATCTTTATAGTTGTGAATGGTAGGCTTCCTAGTTGCCATAATTTTGTTTTCCATTTTTCTTGCTAACCTAAATGCCTTCTCCAATGAACGGGTTCCCAAAGGGAAACCTCATGTTGGATATTATCCTTTAAAGTCATTAAGAACACATCAATACTATGCTCCTCTGGAATATATTTTACCCTTATGTTCAATTTTTGGAAGTCCTCAATGTGCTCCATCATTGAAACCTTTCCTTTGAGATTTATCAATTGGCTAAAAAAAGTGTTGGTTTTTGTATCCTCATAATGTGATATCATTTATTCCATAAAATTTGCCGAAGTGAAAATTTGTTTACAAGAGCAAAGCCATCGATACCATACAAACTGATTTGGTTCCAAATACAAAGTTGCAATACATACCTTTTGTGTGTTTTGCACATTATGGAGATTGAAAAATTGCTCCATCTATCGTATCCATGTTCCAGGATCCTTGCCATCAAACTTCCTCATATCGATTTTTGGAACATGGTGAGTCTTCAATCCAACATTAGAGTTTATGAAATCATGATTAATATTTATTTTGTTCTCATCATGAGTTTCCTTTACTACCCTTTCACCATTAGTGACCATTTCTTGTAGCAACTTATTCAAATTTATCTTCAATTCTTCCATCTTAGTGTGCATGCCATTCATATTAGATTCCACGTTATCCATATTAGCTTGCATGCCATTCATATTAGCTTCCACGCCAATCATCTTGGCTTCCATGCCATTCATCTTGGCTTCATTAACCTTTAGTGAGAGTGAAATTTGTTGTACTTGGTCTTGTAATTTTGATATATCATGTTGCATTTCTTCCTCTTCTTCATGAGTCATGTTAGAGCTTTCAGGATACTTACTAGGTGTTTCCATTTTATTTCTTCAGGGCATTAATTAATGCTAATAATTATTCACTATTTCCTTTGAATTCCTTCAAAATAATTTTTCAAACCAATCTTATACAAAATTAAAAAAAAAAACTACACACCTTTTTTTTCACTTTGTAAGAGCTCAATATTGAATCTGTTGTATCTTTGTAACTACATATCTCGAATATCAAAAATCGCATCCTGCAGTAGCCCTCTGAGTCCTCTTTCTAACCTTGCAATTCTGATCAAGATTGGATTCTCCAAGGAAGAGTTATGCCAAATCTCCCACGGTGACCTGATTATAGACTGGTTTAGTAGAGCAAACTTGTATGACGTGCCATGTGTCACTGTTTGGACCTTAGTATTTGAAACTGACACACAAAAAGCTATAGGCCATCCTCTTTCCAAAAATTCTAACGAATTCTCAATCTGATTCTCCAAACAAAAGTTATGATGATTTCCCCAGGTCACCTGTTTTGAATATAATTTCGGAGTCTGCAAAAATCCTAACTTCCTCAAATCATATCTCCACAAATATAGTGATAAAATCTCTAAAATTAAGGAATTGCCAAATGATTTCAACTCAAATGGGTTGTTTGTTTATCTTTTGAAACGTAGCAGAAAAAAGTTATAGCGAAATTGCCACAATGACCTGTTTGGAGCAGCGAAACACTAGAATCCAAATCTCTGATACCAAATGTTAGGAACCAACTCACAAAAACATAGAAAGGATAGATCAATGCCTTAAAAATTGGCCTCTTTTAGGGGGAAACCTCATTTACATTACACAAATGAACAATTCTTGGATGATACAAATGACTAACCTCCCTTCTACATATAGGAGTCTAGGGGGTCACAATATAATAAAGCCGACATAATAGTAATAACATAAGGGCACAAAAATAACAATAATTGATACAATGACAATATTAATGGGGGAATCACTAGTATTATAGGGGCCTAACAATCTAGATATTATCCCATAACATTATATTTAAAAATACTAAAATAATACTTTAACAAATTAAAGGAAAAATAGAAATAACAAAAAATATTTCAATACCTATTATAAATAAAATACTTTAATTTTAAACATAAGTTTTATAGTAATTTTATATAGAGAAATAAAGTAATTGAAAGCAAAAAAAAAAAAATCTAATTTGTCAAAAGATGTACATATTTCAAATATTATGAGAATTTTGAGATAAAAAATTGCCTCAAAATGAAAAATAAACTAACAAAACAAACTTTAAAAGAACCAATAAAATTCAAGATGATGATGTCATCCCCAAGAGTAAATATTTTTGGAGGGAAAAGAATAAAACTACCTTTTCTAATTGAATTTTTGAATTATCTCCTTATAAGTTTACTCAAACTTTAAATGTGATCAATATTTGAATATAGAATTATATTTTGCATCCATCAAGTGTCTACTATGCATACTTGTTAGCAGATCCACACTAAAAAAATTATAATACATCAAAAAATGTGTTTGAAAGAAGCACATAGTATTTTCTAGTTTTCTTGGTGTAATTCTACTAAACAATATGCAGAGTGGGAACTCATTGGGCTATTATAACCATGGAGATAACTCCTAAACATAAATAGTCATTGCCAAGGACATCATTCAAAACATAGATGAAAACCTTAAAGATTGGTTGAAGATAAGCTATTAATAAGTGCAATGAAAATGTCACTCAGAGATTTATTACTTATGAGCACAGTGGCCAATTTTAGGGGTTCTAAACCTCATAATTAAGTATGATGGAAAGAAGTAAAATAAGAGGAAATGGGGTTTTAATTACTTGAGCAAAATAGAATTCAAATTTTCAACCTTGAGAATGAAATATTTAATGGAACTAGAAAACAAAGAAAGTGTGAATATATTTCCTGGAAATGAGGGAGCACTTATTATGGTACATTACTTTAAATTACAAATACCATTTGAAACAAAAGGCAACATTGACAAATCTATAATTTAAATTTCAAAATCCGCTACTACATACATCAATTCAAGTGGAAGGAAAACACAACATGAAACAATAAAGACATAAATAATTAGGAAAATACATGTTGCAACCTTACTCAGAATTAGGCATCAAACTAGTTCTCATTTACTGGTCTAGATCACTATGCAGTTATCAGAACTCCCTAAAACTCTAAACCCCTCTTTCATTCTCCTTTTTTTTTTTGCCCCCAAAGCTAACTGTCTAATTTTATTACGAATCTGATTATGTTTTATAGTTATAAAATTGTTCCATTAAAAAGGGGGCTTTACAAAACAATAATACTTAGTTGTTAGCTTTTTGATAAATTGTGATAAATTATTTTAATAATTTAATTATATATATATATAATAATAGATATAATATTAAATCATCCATTTTCCTAAAGTTAAGTCGCACCCCAACTTTATAATATATGAAATTTGGGTTTATATATATATATATATATATATATATATTATTATATATATATCCAAAAGAATATGCAGACAAGGAAAAAAAATTTCTTAGTGTTTTGAGGTCCCCTCCTCCGTAGTTTTGAAAATTGGGAGGGAAGGGGTGGGATGGTGGTGGGGGTAGAGCGGTTCCTGATTTATTCTAGATCATTAATCTTCCACAAGAAGTTTTGGAAAAGATCCAAATAAGGGACCCCCCCTCAGCTTATTAAACTTTGACAAGGATAAGGTCCCCTCATGTTGCCGATTTTGGCATGTAACATTGTGGGTCATTAATCTAGTTGTTTCAAGAACAAAAGATAATATGTGGTAGTCATTTTGTAAAACTTGATGTATACCCTTTAGAAGAACTGATGAAATATCTCAAAATTTTCAAATCATCCCACACAAAAATCAATTGAGGTCATTTTGCAAAAAAGCCATGTTGCAGATTTTTAAAATTCGTGTTGAATTGTCCAGAAAATATACTTGAAATTAATTGTCTAAAATCCCTATGAAAATTGACTAGAAGTTAAAAAAAATATGCACATCCTTTTATTGAACAAGGCATGGGTACACTATAATCACCTTTAATTGAATTGAATTTAGGCTCCTCTTCTACAACATTAGATGTCAGATCTCCACTCATGACCACTACATATAAATTGACAACTTGAATTCTTTTCTTCTAGTTTTTAGCTTTGTCAAAGCTTTTTATCACATCCCCTTCACTTCAAAGATCATTTCTTTGTTGATTCGATCTGCCACATGCTATTTTATTTACAATATAGGATTTGAAATTCTAAGGCATACATGACAACATGATCATGATGAAGGACACCAAGAGGGTTTTATGTTGTGTATGATGAAGATTTGAAAATCAAATGGTTCTAATAGAGCTCTATTAGGGAACAAATATTTTATAATGAATGCAAACAAATGACGTAAAATTTATCGATTTAGTAATCTGGGCTGCAACTTCAACCAATAATATCAAAGACTTGGTGTCACTACTTTCATGAACAATTTTTTATTTCAAAAAAGCTCAATTAACCCTTTATGCAGGTGGATGTATTAAGGCCATCCCACTAAAATAAATAAAAGACACTTTTTCCCATAACTGGGAAATTTTTCTCTATAGCTAAAGCCTAATGAACCAAGAATGATATCTCTTTGATCAAAATACCATTATGGAATTCCATTTAATTTCCTTCCCCTCTATCTGTTATTGAGTTCTTGTTTATCTTCAATTGGTTTTCTTTTCTTACTCCATTGTCATTTGGACCCAATTTCAGATTGCCATTCTTAATTTCGTTACTAGCCACTTTAGCAGTATCTGATGAACCTTCTGAACTTGAAGAATATATGAAGATGAAATGGTGCATTGCTTTTGCATATATCTATAACTTGGTTACAATTCAACCAACTTCCTATAGAATATAAAACCACAAAACACTCTATGCACAATATATTAGTCATAGGAGTGTGATTCTTTAGCTACATTTTTGAAAGAAAGAGTAAGCCTTGGGAATGCTAAGACAAAGTTATTGGCCAACTTGGATCATTCCCTAACTCAACACATGGTATAAATACTCTAGTTCCATAACAAGGCATCCTTGGAGGCCCAATAACTGTTGACCATCCTGATGCCAAAACAACTAGAGTTGGATAAGACATTGGACACCGTACAATACCTATAAATAAAGGATGAATTCTTTGAATGGCTCCATGTCGAGGCATCACAGGAATTGAAAACACTCCCAACGTTGGGCCTATATTATAGTGCTTAAATGTTTTTGGATCCTTCCTTACAAAAGAAAGGATATGGACTAGAGTATTCCCATTTAATTGTTAACCAACTAGTTAAGGTGTTATTGGTAGAGATGAAGGATGTGGAATGTTGGTGCATGATGATGATGTCATGGGGATTCTTAGGCTGCATTATGAAAAATATAATAATGATCATTTTTTCTAGGTGAGGAGCAGATTGGACTTTTTGTTGTATTCACATTGTTCCCTTGCATAGCTAGTAATGACCCTGCAACAAGAGAATTCTCGAAAGGGTCTACTATAATCATTAGGATGATCCAATCAAATAACTCACCCAAAAACCATTATGCATGAAGAGCCTTTGATTTTTAATAATAAAAATAGGCCTCATAAGGCTTCCATATTCTAATAAAATATGGATCTGACTACGCTCCTTGTCTCCTTTTTTTTCAAGCGTTAATTTTGGTTCCTTGCTAGATTTTGCTTTAAGAAAATATTCAACATTTAGCTTTGCAAAAGTTTGCTACAAAATCGACTTCAATTGGGGACAATGTCTCCTTTTGAGGCACTGATAACCATAGAGAAGGTGCCTTTATTTTTGGGTTATGGAGTCAAATTTTAAAATTTCTTCAATTAGTTTTGAGAATTTTGAAATTTGAAGCTTATCAGAAGCCTTTATTCCCTAGAACTATGTTCCTTATTAAAAAAAAACACTGAAATGAAAATAATTGTATATTATAAAATAAATGCTAAGAAAGTGATTTTATTTATGTAAAACGTCCCTACTATAAAAAAACTCCACTTATCACAGTCAAGTGAAATCAGATTGCCAATGACACCATGACAACCTTGGGGTGCTTGATTTTATACTAGCTCCCTTTTGAGTGTTTACAAGAAAAATAGAAATAAATAGGGGTAATTGACCAATAGGAGTTCGTACATACCTAGAAAAATAAATAAAATGCGAAAATGATATCATCTCTAAAGTTATTAAGGACTCCATATATTTTGTTATAGGATTATCAAAAGCATGAGAAAATATACTATCTTGATTAGCATGTTTTTGTATTAGCAACATGTTCTGAGAAACTTCAACATTTTATTTTAATTATATAACAAATTGTTGATGTATATCATAGAAAAAAATTAACTAAAATTTCTTTTGACCAACTCAAGATATCTTCTTCTGCAAGGCATCCATAGTTCAAAGAATATGTATTATTCTTATTACTTCATTCTTAAACCTCGAGCTCTTTGTGAAAATGTTGCTTAATAATGACCTATAAAATGTGACAATGTGCATATGACTAGATTGTTGAAAGTCTCTTACCTTTAATTTAGGAGCATCACTTTCTTCTTCCCTACAAAAAACTTCTTCATTAACTTCCTCTTCGTGTATGGCAGTCCATTACCTGAGTTGTTGTTGTCTTGAAACACCCACTTGTTGATTTCTCCTTGACATTTTCCTGTGGATAAATATGCTTGAAGATCTATACCCATATCTTCATATGAATCATATGTCATAAGAAAGAACACCTTCAAAATTCACAAAGTAAGACTTATGATGATTAATGTGCAGCTCAATAATTTCTTCATTTTCTTGATCGTAGAGTGGTGGTTCCTGATGCAGATCTAAAACTTTATCATTTTCAACACTCTCTTTATTAATTTTAAACAACCTCACTAGGTATTTTGTTTATGGAGCTACTAAGGATGCTTCATCTTTATCTCTAATTTCTTGAACTTCATTTTCATAGGCTTCTTCAACAACATCTTCAATAATTTCTTTACAAAAAAAATAATGAGCTTTGGAAGGATTTTACAAATTAATATGCTCAAAGTAGTCTTAAAAAAGAAATTCTTTTGAATACAATTTTTTTCAAAAAGAATTGAATGTTGCATGGAAAATCTTCAAAGAAGGAATACTTGAATGAAGAAGAAATCTATACCAAACCTGAAAAACTTGCTCCAAATAATAAACGAGCAAATACATTTTTTACATCTTCATGGATGATACCTCACTGGTTTATGCATCTATGAAAATCTATGAGGTATTGAGCCAGAATTTCATCCTCATTCCCTCTTAATCTTGGAAGATAGGCATTTAATGAAATAAAGACACATAATTGGGATAACTAGATATAATGGAGAAATACAATGTGACAAATAGGTTGGCCAAAAATGGAGGATTTTCCATTTAAAACCTAGAAAAATAAAATTTCCCAAAGTGAACTCATGAGGTGAAGATATACAACCAAGTAATGATTTTTGTCACCCCAAAAAATCAACCCTAAAATTTTATAAAAACTAGGGAAACTTTCTTCAACTCCATTCCGGAAACAACTCCAATTTTATATTGTAACCCTAGAGACAACTCTTGGGAACATGGAGTTAGTGTCTAAGACATGATTACAAAATTCATGAAAATTTTATAGATTGGCTAGAGATAAACTATTAATAAGTGCAATGAAAACTTCACTTAGAAATTGATTGATAATGACTAGAGTGGCCAATTTTGGGGCTTTCCAACCTCATAATTAAGTATGATGGAAAGAAGAAAAATAAGGGGAAGCAGGTGTAACATCCCTTGGTTAATATTTATATCTTGTAAATTATTTTAATTATTTTAAATGGCTAAGAGAGGGAAACAAATTCCATTATTTGAGGAAGAGTAGGAGGTGATAATGCAGAGGCAACAACATATAAAGTCATTGTTGTAAGCTATGGAGGAAATTTTATAAGCTAAAAGGAGATCCCTCTTTAAGGTTAGTTGGGAATAAGCATAAAATTTAGAGTAGTGGCTTTCCTTTGGGGAGGAAGGCAGGGTGGCCTAGTGGCATTCTAGTTATGTTATGCATTCGTTGAAGTCTTATATGTGAAAACACTCCACCTCAAGCTTTGGAATTTGGCTCAAGGGTGACAACTACAGGTAATAGTGGTTGTAGCTTGTCTATGGTTGGGTGGAGAGTTGAAGTGCCACTCTTAGTTGGAATAGTTCAACATTGTATAAGTTAAGCGTTTCTTATGCTCTTTATTCACAATGAAAATAGGTGCACATTTCTAGTTTGAAATGGTGCCATTGTTGTATGTGACATGATGTGTATTATTATTGTTTGTACAATTTCCTATAATGTGAATTTAAATTTCTCTTGAAAGGTGTTGGAATGATCTGATAATTTCATGTTAAGGAGCTGGTTATAGTTATGGTGCTCAAATTAAAGAATACTCCAACAACGTGTGTGTGCCTTGGTTATCTTTAATATAAAATAACATGAAATCTCTTTCACACTTACAATGACATAAGCTCGATTTTATTACAATCTTTTATTTACATTTATGAGTAGGAATAATGGGGATTCCTCACTCTCTAGCCATAATGGTCTATTTACTTTGTATGGTTGCTTTCAAGGCTCTTCCAATGAAGAATGCCTAGGTTCTTAGCTCTACATTTTCATGGCCTCAAGGCTCCAACAAGAATATACCCTTCATGTCTATGTTGTTGATGAGATTGCCTCATATTCCTTGATAAATTGGTTTCATGTTTCCTAGATTTTGGCATGTAATGGCATCTATGCTTGGTACATGAAGATAAATGTTTTCTCATTGTTAAGTAATTCACCATGCATGTTCTTGGTGTTTTGATAATAATAATAACATTTGGGTTCTTCCACTTTGGTTAGGTTTATACTCAATAGGTTTGACTTGTAATGATGTTAAATTCTATGCATGAATGTGTGGTTTAGGCATGTGAATCAAATTGGGAATGAGACTTGTGTTCATCTATGGAATGTTGATCTCCTGTAGAATTTTGTGAGCATGGTGTGGTTTCTTGTTTCCTCCCATGAGATTGTATGTTGGTTACTATTAACTAAAAAAAAAAAATAATAATAATTAAATAAATAAATTAAAAAATAATTAAAAAAATAAAATAAATAATAAATAAATAAAATAAATAAATAAATAAATAAATAAATAAATAAAAATAAATAAATAAATAAATAAATAAATTGGCATGTAGATATCTGAATAGCTATGATTCTTTAATTGCTTAAAAAACTTATTGAAATTAAATGGAAAAGTCCCTATCATGTCTATTGTGCCACCCAAAGAGTTTTTGATTAAATTTTGGTTTAATATATCTAAGATTAGGAGAGATAGCTCCAAAGTGAGTAGTATAAACCTTAATGTCGATGGTGAGTTTTATCGCAATTCAAAATTATTACAAAACCACCATAGCCTAGACATAGTCAAGTGCTTTCATAATGGTTCATAATGCAAAAACAGGTGGGAAACCTTAGATCATAAACCTTAGCCTCATAGTCGTATCCCATGATTATGGCGAGATTTATTGGGCTGCATGGAGGTTGGATTGATGGTCAGGTCATTACCCATACACCTGTGATGCATAACCAAGAGTGGAAGATAGCATAACAAACCGCTAAAGCTGAGTGAGAGAGATCGATGGCTTGGAAGGAGCTTGGGATGACATGTAGAGAGCAGAGAATGGTTGGTGCAAGGAATTAAACGAACATGATCTATTGATCCATTGGAAGCGTGCAAGACATATAGAGGAGTGGACCCAACGGGATGCATATGCCCGAAGGTTCAATCCCTTGAATATCAAGGGAGAGCACATGGAGGGAGCGATGGGGTGATAAGGCCCAAGACATCATGGAGTAGTCGAAAACGTGAGAAGGTTGGGATGAGTTGGAGCCCACACATTGGATGATGAGAGTGACAAAGGGAAAATTACATAATTAATGCACATCATTGAAAGGACTCGGGTAGTGTACATGTGGACAAAGGAAACGGTATGGAAGTTAACGAGAGCATCTCCTTCTTGGGGTACATCTCTTGGAGGTAATCTTTGCACATCAATTATGGAAGAGTTGGGATGAATCAAAGTCGAAATGAGATGTCCCTAGAGGGTCCCACACTCATTTTCCTTCTCTGCATTACATAAGTGTTAATGCAGTGAACCCTTGATGGGATTAATATGAGGCTAGTGTGAATGGGCCAGTAGTTATATATATATATATCTATATATATATATATATATATATATATATATATATATATATTATATATATTTATATATATAATCACACCTTTATAGGTGAGGACCCAAGCCATGGATGGGTTAGCATCTAGTGCACCAATGCCAAATGATGGGGAGGAGGTGGCTAGCTAGGATAGCCACATGATAGGTTAATGATATGGTGCTAACTAATTCAATCAATTTCAAACTATCATATCTCTCAATATGGGGGTTAGATTAAGATAAAATCTATATTGTAAGAATCATCTCAACGAGAGGAATTCAACTGTCATCTATCTAAGGTTTTGAATAAGTTGAAAAAGATAAAAAAAAATTAGACCCCATTTCCATGATGGCACCTTGGATCTTAGGTCGACATAGTAACCATCCTTCTCCTAATTGAAGTTTTGGATGGATTAGGAGGGGTGTGTTACATGGTGGTATCAAAGCATCTAGTTTCAACACTTGGACTAGATGAGATCAATCATGCACGAGTGATGATAGGGTTCCTATAAAAGGGTTCATGCTTATTCTTAGAAAATTGACAGAACAATGTTTAGGTGTTAAAAGTCAGTTTGTGACTAATTGACTGTATGCATGTTTTACATGCTTACCTTCTAATTTGATTATGTAGCATGGTACTAATACATGGATCCTTGAATTTAGGGAGGAGCTAAATTATGAGTGTAATAACTAAATGCGAGCATGGTGATGTGTTACTCAAAGAATTTTATTTGTATTGAACATTATAAAATGCAATGATGTTTGACATGTTATTTTGATAAAGGCCTTGGTAATGCATGAGCTTGATAGATTTCACCTTGATGTTCTAGAGAACTAATGGTTGTGACCTTGGATATTTTTCATTTTCTTTAATTTTGTAGAACTTCTTGATGGTGGTGAGTATACTTATTTGTAGCATACCATCACTATTAATTGAGGGATGTGATCTTGCATCCTTGGAGTAAATGTGCATGTGAATGTCCCTGAGATATGAGGGATGTGGTGGAAATCCCTACGTTGTTGTAGCCTGAGTAGCATGGCTTATTTCTAATCAAATGAAATTATATGGATATGGATATATTGTTTAGGATGGGGAAGTCCCATTGCCTGAGTGGTATATAGAAAATAATAGTGGTGGAGTTTGACTATTTCTTTATGATGATTGTGGTTATTGTGTTTTCGTTATGAATTCTTGGCTTTGTGGTCAATGCCTCCCTGATTAAGGAAGGGTGTATGAAATACAAAGAGGACTGGTTGAATCTTGTAGAGGTTGTTATCTCACTATGAGTTAAGGCATCCATGCTCAATACCTCAATTAGATGAGTTCAAAGGAAATGGTTTTTTGTAGGCCTTGTAGATGAAGGAATTGTAGCTCTATTAGAGAAATACAATAAAATATTAGAGTTTATCTTGAATTATCAAGAATACCTTGTATTACATCATCCTCTTCAATAAATATGTTTTTTGTTTGTATGGGGTATTCTTCTAGTATAGCAGACAAAGAAATTAAAGAATGTGACTCAGATAATGAGAAAATGGTTGAACATGTTGATAATATTGTTGCATATGACAATCAACTTTTTAAGATGCTTTGTTGTTGTTGGCCTTGCATAAAGAGGTTGAATATACATACTACTTTGGTTTCTTATGGAAAAGTTGACCTCTCGATTAGTGATGATACTCTCACTAAAGAGACTAAATGTAACCAACAAAGGTTGGCATTTGTTTTAAATTGTTGAAGACTAATTTTAACAGGTGATAGTAAGGGTCTTATTAAAGAGGATGATAGTAATCAATGTTGATAAAATTGGGTAAAAGGTTGGAATTTAATCATGTAAAGACATGATATGCATGAAATGATGTTGATCTATTAAATGGTTTCTAATTAATTTCCTTAATATTTCATATGATCTAATTACTGCCCTTGGTATAAAGGTTGAATTTAAGTTGTTTCCTCGGTCTTGGTATAGAGACTAAATGAAATCAATGAGCTGAGATGTGCATGTGCATGTAGAAATTATAGTTCTTGAAAAATTGTGTTGATATATTTACATCCTAGATTTTCAGACATGTGAATAATATGTAAATTAAGGCATGTCTGCAGTTAAGGAGCATCATGCCTTATACAACAAGGCAAGGCAAGGCAATTGGAATATTTATTTATATCTAATAACCCACTAACAATTTAGTGTATGTGGCAGCACATAACAATATTCAGTAGTAGCAGAAGGAAACATGTATTATGGAATGGCGCAACAGTATATGGACCAAGTCCATCAAGAATGAGAAAGAGGAACATCTCTCTAAAGGAAAATAACCTTGAGGAATTTGGAGGTTGAGCTCAAGGACTTGGAATATGAGCTAAAGGTATTCATGTCAAAACTTAGAAAGCTCACCTGGTAAAAACAATAGTTGGCTGAGTGGAATGTTGAAATGCAAAAACAATTGTGAGAAATGGCATATCCAGCTGAATCCTCAAAAAGTAAAAATGGTATTGGTAGGAAGGGGCCTCATGAGGCTGAAAAAGAGAAGAGGATATTTTCCTATTAATGTTGTGGAGAAGAGCATTTGAAAGAGGAATGTCCCCATAGGAATAAAAAGAAATAAAATAGCCCCTGTAGGGCACAGGGACATGCATAAATGATGCAACATGTTGATAAGGTGGAGAGGTCATTCCCTTAAGATCCTCGACATTTACATATATTTGGTTAAGACATCACCTATGAATGTTTGGGGAATGTAAGGCTTAAGGGTTGTTGTGAGCCTTGTGAAGAAGTCTTGAATTTAGTTTGGTATGTGGTTATACTAATACATATGTACATGTATACATATGCACACTTGCATGATGACTGGAAGTTCCATAAATGTTGGACACATGGGGATAAATATGATTTCAGGGATTGTTTTATGTTAACACCTATAGTTGGTGGCTTTAATTTATTTATTTCATAATTGACATCATTTTGATTTTAGATTTGTATGTGACTATGTTGTTTTTTGTGTGGTTTCCTCTATGATTGTGATCATGGACTTTATTCCCTTTGCAGTATTACCTATTATTTTTCCTCTTACATTATTGATGTGATAATCGAACTTTGAATTACATACTTAGGGATTAGGGCCTTGAGTCAAATCGATTACAAATAGCAGGGAGGCTACAAAAATTTGGTGAGGAAGCTGAAGAGGGTTGCATGTAATTGATGTGAATAATGACTAGCTGAGTGAGTTCTAGGTGACGAGGAACTTTGAGCTGGGAAGATGGGCTAAGAAAAGTAAAATGTTGGAACATATTGGAGAGTTACTCCTAAACACAACAATAGGCATAGGTGAAAACATAAGTGGATGGAAATTGTTGCATAATAGCAATGTGAAAAAAAAATTTAAAAGGGAGGAATTCTAGAAGAAAGATCAATTAACTAATGCGTGCTTCATTTACATATAGGTAATTATCTAAACCTTGGCTTTATTTGAGATAAGTCAATGTCTATTACACTCATGACTGAGTGAATAACAACATAATGGATAAGTGTCTACTTAGTCTATTGGAAATAATGGACACTGACATGGTAGCCATGAGAATGGCACATGTAAGGTTCCCTGACCCTAACTCAATGTATATATTGAAAATATTATATGCCCATGATCATGCCAATATTTGTATACAAATATAAAAATGCCATTTTTTCTAGAAGGGTTTTGTTAAGGGCTCTTCTTGTGGAAGATCGACTATTTAAACTTATTTAATAGAGATGTGAATGGCATAAAAATATTTCTGGCTAATGAGGAATCAAGTGGGAAAAAGTATCCCTCACTGATCTGTGATTTCAATTATCATGTGAATATGATTTATAAATCATGCCCATGTTATATTATGACATGTAATGTTGAAGGATATATCAGTAGAATGAAAGCACTATGCTCTGCAATATGCTAGGATAATATTACATAAAACAAAAACCCTGGATTTGCATTGTGGATTCCCATAGTGAAGCATGGGAAAGACACTAGAGGTAGTGTTTCCTGGTGTCTATTGAGGGATATGATGTGGTGATCCCAAAATGAAAGATATTTAATTGAAATTGTGATTTGCTTATGTTTCAAAAACAAACTGATGCATGAATTATTAGAACACCACTTAATCACATAAATTGTAAAGCATGGAGAACTGAATAATAATGTTGCAGCAAAAATAATAGAACATCAAACATGCGAGAAATAAAAGTACACAATTAATTGATAATGGAGTTCGGTTATCTCAAAGCCTACATCTCCTAGACTTGTTTTCAATGGGGAGGCATTTATATTAAAGATTCAAAGCCCAAAAAATAAATCAAAGTTACATCAACAAGATCCATGGTTGGTCCAGCTGTATACTGCTCAACCTCGAAATTCTGATGCAATTGATGGCTTAGAAAAAGACATCTTACAACTCCCGGAATAAGCCTGCAAAGTTTCGCCTCCAGGTGACTCTTCAAAACTACTCTAAAACGATTTTGTTGCATAAAATGTTACAATTACTCTCAAGGAACCAAGCTCACCTCCTCCTTCATTCATCGCATAATAGTACATATATATAGTGTTGGTGACTAACCCTAATGTCAAAAATAAAACATTTATTATAACAATATTTCTCTATTGTTATAAACTCACTCTATGTTTATCATATTATTTAGAAAACCGCACCATATAAAACATTACATTTGGTTTTTGGTGCAATGAAAACTATGCACATAACAATCATATACTATATTTAACTCTGGCATGTTTCATATGGTTTATAAACTTAACATATAATTACAACCCAAACCCATAGTGTTATACCCCGTGGCTTGTCATTAAACTGCATACCATTATCGGCGATGGTATTACATTAGAGTCTATGGAATGTGAACGTAATGAATTCAAACGGTGCCAAATCCTTTTTGGCCACGATGGAGCGGTGGAACCATGGCATATAACATTACAACCACAGCGTATATTCCTCTAACGGTGATGCCACATAAGTTGTTGTCGCATGTGAATGGTGGCTTCAAACGGTTACCAACTCCACACCATGTTATACCATATGTAATGTATATTCTTGCACTATGAAACTTTAATAACATTAATCCCCATCATATATATGGTTTGTAATACTCTGTTTCCATGGTTTTAAAATTTGGTGTTTTTTTAATTTATATATAATGCACCATATTTTTAATATATATATATATATATATATATATATATAATATATATAGTTTTTATAGAATGCATTTGAATATAGATTTTAATGCACCATATATACCCAAATCTCACCATACAACCAATTGGAGATATTACCACTGTAATGAAGCTGGCAATTAGCCACTGAGCTAAACTTATACTTTTTCCATGTGTCGAGTAATAAAACATTGGTTCGTCACAAACTTCTACAAACAATTCCTCATTCATTTGGAGGCCAAATGCACCCATTCAAGTTGCATTGGAGTCATTTATGTGAGTTCTACGCAATGGTGTTGCTTCCACTTGAACCCAGTAACTTTGAATTTTAGGCCTTTTCTAGATCCTTGATCATCCATTGATCAATTTCAGATCATTTCCACCCTACTTAGACCTTTTATACCACCAAAAGGCTTAAGTTCCATAAAACAAATGTTGGTTCCATTTTCCCACTTGGCTAGTATCTTTCCACCCTGTTTTGAACCTGTACACTTTACTCATCCATGAAATCGTCAGCAATACACACAAGTTGTAGAATATATCAAGTCCTTTTTGACCCTGTTGTGCTGTACAACAACCCCCCATAAAATTTTTCTTTCTAACTATAATATGAAATGGGTCCCTTTTAAACATAGATGTGTGAATAAATTGGTATCAATTCATCATTAGAAAATTCCTCATCAAAAGGTCCAATGGAAATGTTATATTATAGACCTTTTGAACTAATGAAATCGGTCTTATGAATAAATATAAAATTCTTTATTATTGCGATAAAGCGATCACAGGATTGCATATTGCAACAATAAAGAAAACATAATGCATGCACCCATTGACTTACTCCGATCCGAAAAGCGAACAACTATCGGATATCAGGAAAGGAGAATAGAAAGTATAATGAAAGACCCTCCCCTATTTCTCTGATGCGATATCGCTATCGACAATCGGAGGATGTAGCGTGGCGCATGTTTATGACACCTTTAAATCTCCCGATGCGATAATGTATATCACCATCGATGATCGACGATTTTGCAATGACATAAGTAATATGACCTGAGCCCATCCCTGATTGCGATACATTAAGGCACGAGATTCAAAACATATTTAAAAAAAAGGGGTTTGCATGCATTATTTTGGATTATTGTTAAAGCCTTCCCATTCACGTTACCGATCACTGATTTCAATTTACTTATGATTATCTACCAAAAATACAAGCCACACTTAAATCAATCATTCAGCATATAAACGATATGATGGGTATTTAAAACTCCTTTAACATGATTGACAGGTTAAGCGGCCAATTAATGAAGTAGTTATGCCGAGATCTTCCCTGAGATTGTATCTGTGGCAGCATTACTATAATATTTCATTATTCACTAATTGATATAATTCTTTCATATTGGCTCATACTACCTATTCTCTATATCACGTTGGTTTCATGCCTTGCGCAAAAATCCACCGAAAGAACAAATTCAAACCAAATGGGAAAGAAATCCAAGAGACCCGCGACAGCAGCAGCTCCCACAGTAACAGTGCAGCTCACGAGTGATCCAAGACCAAGCAAAAAGGGTTTAATTTCAGACACTACGTGTCTTGGCCTTGGAAACACAAGTTGGCAAATCATCTACAATTTAATTGAAGCAGAGGAGCCTGAGGCAGTACCAGTACAAGCTACCGCAGATTCAACTAGAAAATCAGAAGCTTCCCTTAAAGATTTAGTTGACTCATATTTTCATAGAATAGCAGCACATGAGAAATTTTTTCCATAAATTGATGTAGTGTGATGGGCAGTAGAAGAGATCCCGGTTTTAAATAGAACATTTTGCACAATTGAAAGAAGGATTTTTGGCTCATTTCAGCCTGATGACTTAATGAAAATGTATCACTTGCCCAAACCTCGAAAGAAATACAATAAAACCTTTCTTGAAAAGTTCACAAGCGAGAATGCTACTGAATCGGCCCCAATTCGGGAGTGGAGACAGAACCCCGCAAGGCACAAAAATGAATCCTCAAGTAAGTACTCTACAGATTCATTATGTTCTCCTTACTGTTATGCCGGGACAATGATGTGTAGGATTTCGGGATTGCATGATTCTGCAAAGTTCACTATTGAAATGGTTCCTTTAATGGAAGTGGCGGTTAATAGTGAAGTAATGGATTGGGCAAACATATTATCAAATAAATTAGCCACTGCAATTCTTGAAATTAGATCAAAAACTCGCGTAACCAACATGACTATTCCTCCTTTTTATTATAGTGCTTATATTATGGATACTCTATGTTTCAATTATGAATTTCCCATACTTGGGTGGAGATGGACTTCACAAGACCTGATACTAATCCACATTTATCATCAAAAGTTATGGAAGGCGCACTATAAGGACCACTTGTACCAAATCTGTAATGGTTTCATGTTACCTATCTATTATGCTATTTTTTATAAGCCTGCCCCAAAGATTTCCACGGAAGCAGAGGTTGACCTAACCGTTGTAGGAAATTGGTTCAGGGAAGACAAGTTCACATACATAAGGGTTTTTGGTAGCATTGCAAGACCTCATGTCCTTCCTCTATATGTACCTGACAAGCTGTTAGCCCGAGAATTGGCCTACCAAATAACAACAACAGGAACATCCAAGACTCTTAGGAATTCTACAAGGCAGGCTTTGCCTACTTTTCCTTTGAGATGCGGTGTTTATACTCTACATGATTACAAGCATGCAGAGAAGGAGGCAGAAAAAATAAACATGCTCAATCTTGCAACCATTCCTAATAGGAAATTTGATCCAAGGAAAGTTTCCTATACTATGCTTGAACAAGCCAAACTTACAAGGTTTTATCATGAAAAGGATGAGTTTCATGACCTGTTTTCTTCAGCAGAATCATTATTCCAGGTACAAACGCTGGCAAAAATGAGATATAACGATGAAAGGCTAGTAGAATTTAATAGGCTCAGAGAATAGAGGTTGCAAACTCTACCTCTGGACTTATTAGCTACTACCCCAACAATCCAGTCAAGCGAGCCTGAACAATGAATTATTGATAAATCTCCTGCTATAGAAAATATTCTCGAAAGAGGAAAAGAACCAGAGCAGGAGAAAGAGTAGAAAAAAGAACAGGACAAGGGCAGTGAAAAAATCAATATGGATACTCAGATTGATCCCAAGCTCCTCCAAGAATGGTGTTAGGATATTCCGACACATAGGAAATAGTTAAGTATAACTTGGTCTAGTATAGAGTTAGGTAAAGTGTGTTTCTTTACTATGTACTTTTGTAACTTAAAATCTGACGGTCACACTATGTAGTGATCTGATGGTTCATTCTCTCCTCGGTATTACCGACACTTGATCCGTGGCTTAACAGCCGATTGGTCCATGATCTCTATTTAAAGAGCATGGAGGGTCATTTGTAGGTTAACTGTTCACGAGAGAAGCTTATGTAAATTTTCATTCTTTTATTAATAAATTGCCTGAAGTGGCCGCGTTGGCTCAGGCCGTGAACTGTTTCCCTCTTTGAGGGTTTTAACCACGTCAAAATACTGGTGTATTGATCTGTGATCTGGTTGTGAGTGGTGTCCTTTAGTGTTCTGTCTGAGGAACTTACCCTGTAAATTCCTACAGGATGAAGGTTGGAATGAGGTGTTAGGGCACCTAAAGTCTACCATGAATCACTAGGAGAGAGAGATGATTGGATTTTCTCAAGGAGAGAGGAAGAAATTCTATGAAAAATGAAGAACACTAGGGAAAAATTGAGGTGAGGTTTGGGAGACCTATAGGGCATGGATCAGATGGAGGGTGTGATTGCTAGTAAGCTGGCCTACTGCTGAAAGAGATCTACTGCATAGAAATTGACAGTCAACCAAGAAAATAAAGAAACCAATGGAATGAGTGCATACTAGGAAAAACGGAGTTTTGCATTAAAATGGCCTAAACTATGATGTATAGAAGGAAATGCTGGGAAATGTTGTAAGAAAGGAAAACATGCAAAAGGATTATTGCAAATCAGGAAGTGAACATGATAAATAAGATCTAAAGCAAAGCAAAACTGGACTATCAACCTACTAGAGAGCTGCAAACACCAGAAATCCTAGGAATGAGGAAAATATGTGTTTTTGGGGCAGCAAGAGAGTCTTTGTCTCAAATCACGGTCCCAGAGAAAGGAAGAGAGGCCAAAGCACTGTTGCTAGCCTTTTGAATCTTCTTTGATCGCTGCTCAACCTGCTACAAAAATCACAAATGGAAGCAAACTACTAAATTATCAAAAGCAACCTATTCTTAACCATAAGAGAAATGCATCTAACAACAAACTAATCTACAAACTGAAGTGAAGCATACAAATACAATTGAAGAGAAGCTTGGTTGTTTGCACTGGGCCCTAACTGAAGAGTTTCAGCCCTTTGAGGTAATTCAGTGCTAGCTCAAAAAGGATTTCATCTTCATTATCAAAAAATAGCAAGATTACATAAAACTATCATAAAATAGTAAGCTCGAAATTTGAGCAGAGTTTACATACGCAAAAAATCGACCTTAGTGAGGCCCTAGGCCTCTCTACTTATACATCTAAAGCTACCAACAACTTCCTTAAAATTAGGGAGGCTTGGCTCCCAAAACTCAAGATAACTAACAATCATCTTCTACTTGCTCGGCTGCCTTCTAGTGCATGATTCAGCTGCTTGTACTCCGAGCTGAATGAAGGGGAATTTGAAGTGAGGAGCAATAATGAGGGAGATTCCATCCTATAAGTCTTCTCCTCTGTCTACTTTGAGTTATTGCTGCAGTTTGGCCACTAGATCCTTGACTTTGACCTCAAAATCGATTAATAATCTGCATTAAATACATGTTAGACCACATGGCATAATAACTAACTCAACTCACCCTATAGGCATAAATATAATCAGAAAATCATACAATAAGCTAAGAGAATGGTTGACTTGACTAGGTTAGGAGGTAAAATGAGCCCATATAATTACCCATTTATGAGGCTCATCAAGTTGTACAGATTACAACTAGAATCTCCAATGGCACTAATAGGCAATCATGGGGACAAAGACTTGAACGAACTATGGCACAGAAGGATGGGTCACTTGCAACATGGAGCTCTGAGAATTCTCAGGAGCACTGTAACAAGCATTCTGGATTTGAGTACCGAACGGGATGATGCATGCAGGGGATGTGCTCTAGGAAAGTATGCCAAGATGGCATTTCCTAGGAGCAACCACAGGGCCAAGAGTGTACTAGGATTGATACACTCAAATATCCGCGGACCTATGTTCGTTGAAGCTCTCAGTGGTGCTGAGTATTTCCTTACCTTCATTGATGACCACTCGAGGAAAACTTGGATCTTGTTGTCACACATTGTCTAGGCACTGCAACAATGCTCAGAGTAAGGGTTGTCACTCTTGATCCTTACTCACTCCGTTTAAACTCTCTCCTAGGCAAGTCAAAGGGGGTAGTCCCTAGGCAAATGGATGAGGATAGCCTGTGAAAAAATAGTCTCTAACAGATTTTAATGATGGAGAACTTGATGAACTGTAAACGAATGTCGATTAATTCAAATGAATAGATTAAACGTTAATGTAACCGAGACATGACCACAAGATAGAAACAATTATAGACCAGTGCCTTATGTTCGATTAACCATAGATTAAGTAAAACAAGTTATCCAGAACAATTTTCCAATATGTGACGAATAATGACAATCATGAATAATCACTATAAACGCCCAGAATTGTAATATGCAAGAAATTCCAGATTTAAAATGATTTTCGCTAACTGCCCAAATCTAGATTTAATAAATTTTCTCCTATAGCCAATATGATTTAAAACATTTATCACACTTGACAATAGAGAAAAATGCACTTAATCACCAAATAACACTAAGGAACTTCAAATTTAAAGTTTAATTATTCCTTCGGCAATAACATCAATGTGAAAAATGAATAAGTAAAATAAATCAAAGGGTTAAATAAATCGAATTTTTAATGGGCCATAGGCGACATTAAAAATTTTGATGCTAAAACGCAATTCCTTTAATTTACATAGCTTATTTCATTTTTTAAATTTTAGAAATTTTTTAAAGTTTGAAATTTATTTAAATCAAATGCCCCAAAGAAAATAAAGAAAAAGCTTTTTTTTTTTTTATGTTTTTAAAATGTTTTAGATTTTAGATTTTTGTGATATTTTAAATATTTTAGGATTTTTAAATGTTTATGATTTTGTTTAATGAAATAAAAAAAATATAAATAAATAAATCAAATGAAACAAAAATTAAATCAAATCAAAAATAAAAAATACAAATGAAAATAAAAAATCAAAATCGAATGAAAAATTAAAATACATTCTAATCCTAAAGTGTTAATTTATATACAAACCCAAAGTAAAAATAAAAAAATTAACAAATGAAAAACCTAAGCTAATGTCATATAAGTGAAGGCAAAAAGGATCTAAGTGTTTGTTATTGTGAATGCAGGTTTGGCGATTGAATGGAAGACCGAGGTAAAGGAACAATGGAAAGACTGTGGATTGAGGCAAGAAGATACAACATGGAGAGGGTTGAGGGAGATGGAGAAATCGCAGAAGGGAGAGCTGCTTGGACGGAGGGGAGAGCAAGGGCTCGAGAGTAGAGACTGCGTGAGGGTTTGGACAGATAGCTGAAGGTTGGACGGGAGAATATGCTGCGAGAAGAGGGCCACGGGAAGAGGGTTTGAATGGCAAGGTGAAGAACTGGACGGATGAGGAAGCTCAGGCTTTGCAGGCAACGAGTAAAGGAAAAGGATGCGGGAATAGCAGCAAAAGAGGACTGCGATGAAGGCAGGTCTATGGAATCCGAAGGCTGGAGGAAATGGGTACGGGTGTGCGACTTAAACCAATGATTGGTTGTGGATTGATGGGCGACATTGCCAGCAGATAACACTGAAAGGACAGCGAGGGAGAAAGCTGAAGGATGAGGGAGAGATAAGCAGCGGGCTAGGAGGTAGAAACTAACATGCAATTTGAGTGAGGAACGAGGGGTCTAAGGAAAGGCTGCGGCCAAAATCAAAAAATGGAGCTGCGATAGGAGAGATGGACGAGGCAGAAAGAAGAAAAGGGAGTGGGCCTCTTTTGTGCAGGCTTGAGAAAGGGTATGCAAAGGGAGGAACAACAACAGATTTTGATTATAGAACAGTAGTCTGCCAAGGTTAAAAAAAAAACACGCTTTTTGCAGGAAGAGGCCACGCTAAAAATGATTGCAGGAATGTGCAACACAAGGGTTAAAGATCTAGAGAGAGCTGCAAGGCTGGGGCCTTGTAAAAAATTTCAAAATTGCACAATAAACCCCGAGACCAGGTAGCAAATCAATCTGCAAAATGGTGGCCCAGAACTTCTTTAAATCACCAAAACCTCAAAAAAAAAAATTCAGCAATCTTAATTTAAAATTTTCAATCCTTCTGCTTCAGATTTCTTAATGAAACCTTCACGAAATTTCCAGATCTGAAAATAAATAAATTTAAACCCTTGGACTGCAAAATCTGGATATGATCCCTGCCAAAATGATGCTGATAAACCCCAGAGAACCAGATCTTACCCTCCAGGGCCTATATCTGGACTCTACACAGTTTTCTCCTTTAGATCTGTAGCTGCAATACAGCAAGAAACACCCAAACAATATGTACAATGACCCAAAAAACTAAAACCCAGAAAACCCAAGTCAGAAAACTGAAGATAATTACAAATCTATGTACATAAATGGTAGATCTATCAGATCTAGGGAGTGTGAGTCCGACTCCGCTCCCAGATCTGATGATCTGAGGCTCTCAACAGCCAGATCTATCAATTTAGCACAAAAAATTTAAAAATTTTCAAATTTTAAAGGAGGTACTGAGCTCAAAACCCTTCATGCATCACCCATAAAAAAATATCTTATGATAAGCCTGGGATCAAATTTATGCTGGGCTCTTCAGAAAACACGGATCGGGAATTGGCTGGTTCAACCGAGAACTTCCCCGAACTCTCGATGATCTAAAAATCAAGACTTTCCTGCAAAACTCAATTCAGCTATCAACATAGAGTGAGAAAACGATAATAAAATTCAGATTTAATAGAGATACTTGCTATTATATTCAAAACTTAAATTATCATTCAAACCTCAGCGACTGAGAAAGATACCTGTACGCAAATCACTCTTCAGAAAGCTATCATCAATGGCTAAAACGAAATCTATGCATGAAAATGACACATCTTACAGTTTTTCCAGGAAGAATAACACCAATAGAACTTAACCCCAAAGTCTTTCTTTATTTCTCATGAAAAGATTACAAGAGAGCTTTTCACTTAGTACACGATCAAAAAATCAGATGAATTGACTAACAAATGACCTCCTATTTAAAGATAAATCCTCCAACGGCTAGTTCGAGTGATCCTCGTCAAAGCAATCTTGACTGTTGATGAGGATTAAAATTTCTTTTAATCTCATCCGGTGAAATTTTAAATTATTGAGGAAATTCGAATTTTTCAGTTAAATGCATTTTAATGAATTCAAAAATCAAATTTTTGAATTAATTTCCTCAAAATTTTGACTTTGACTTAACCCTAGGGATGAAAGGCTTAAAATTTAGCAAAAAAATTAATTTACCTTAGTCCCTGAACCTCTTAAATTTTAATTTTTTAAGGACCAACGAATTTTGCCTTTGGAGAATTTAAATTTACCTAGGACCTTGAATTAATCAAATTTATGGTTTATGATTTTAATTAATTTTGGCTAGAAAATTTAATTAATTAACCTATGAGTGGATAAATTATTTTTTCAATCCTCATGACACTTTACATCATGATTTTCACATTTTTTACATTTCAAAAGGAAAAACCAATTTGCAAAAGACCCTCACAGACTACTCATTCTGCGACACAATTATAATTTAGCAGATCAAGCAATTTGTAATAAAATAACCTAACCAAATAGTTAGGATTATTCCCAAATCACTTTTACATAGACTCGATCTAGAACACTAGGACTCCCCTAAGATCCCAGTGATAAAATCCATTTCGGCTTTGGGGTAAGGCTGAAGGAAAACTCTGCCAACCATCCGAGGATGGATAGGTGAGACAAAAGACCTCCCGGAATGTAGATTGTCGTCAGAAAAATAGGTTTACCTAGGTGATTACATACACGACACGAATCTGCTGAGATTATTTACATTATACCCATGCAGACTGGGTTTACATTATAAGATGATCCTCAAATTGATGATGATAGCTGGATGGCAGGAACACATCAATCAAGCGCTATCCCTTTTGCGAAAAAAGTGGGTGTACTGCTATTGGTTGTTGACACGTAGTGGTCAACATCTGGCTCTACTTGGGGACACGTTGCTGCACTGGAGGAATGTGAGAATCTAGAATCTGCATCCACGCAACACACAACAAAACATAAGTAGCGTCCATCCAAAAATCATCATATAACATTAACCACAGGAAAGATATAAGCTCTTCATTTATTAACTATTCTAACAACATGAAAAACCAAATCTAATTACAAAATGAAATACTGAAATAACAGGGCATAAGGTTAGAAATACAATACAAAGATGCCCCATGGTATTAGATGCGTTCAATATAGCGCAAACTGAGCATTTGCCTGCTTTCAAGCAAATCTGTCGGTTGCTTCTTGGATGTGCCATGTCCAATCCTGCATACGGTAGGACCTTTTCCTATCCGAAAATCAAGTTGTTCGCGACCATCTGATGCATCAAATCGCTTTCTCATTCTCTTTCTCTTGCGCTTTTTCTTTGTGGCAGGCTGTATCACTGATGATGTGGAACATTCTGCTTCAAAAGTTTTAGATGATGTATGTAAGATATGCATGACATTCTCTATTCATTCTGCATCTTCTCTATTAAGAATGATGGATCAGTGTCACAGGTGTCATGAGTTATAATTTGATCTTCTATGAATGGTGGATTAACCATGTGAGTGCCAACCTGATTCCTATTAATTTCAATTTTATCTAGGTCACCTTCAACTAACCACTTTGTTGACACCTAATCCTTGTGATTGGGTAAATACTTATAAATAAATAAACGAGAAATGTGAACAGTTATCGGGAGATGAACTGAACAGTCTCTCCCTCATGTATATAACAGACCTACCTGATTGAATGAATAAGAATAAGTTTTTCTGCCTAATGGAGTTACTGCCTGGCCTAACATGGTATCAGAGCCAACTCCTTTTTTTAGCCTTTATGTCTGTGTAACTCCTGGTCTGCTCCACTGCTCCCCATATAATTCAGTAACTGATTACCTGTGTTCTGTCTGCCATCCCTGCTCTCTCTGTACCTGCGCTCTCTGTCTGACATTCATCTGACATGGTATCATATGTTTGAACGATGGACGTTTCATATGTTTGAACGTTGGACGCTTCTGGTTAAAATAGCTGCCGGGAAACGAGCCCCGGTCTCCATACCTCAGCATGACATATTTCCATACAACGGTCTCCCTACCTCCCAAAAGAGTTGTTGGATCATTCAAACTTTTTCTGATCGCTCTCATGGTGTCTTGTGCTTGCTTTACCACAATTCAACTCGCTGCTACTTAGCCACCAACGTTCACGGATTCTCCTTGAAACTTGCCAGCCTGAATGAATATTGCCCAGTTCACTTCGATGGCTTGATAGTTCAGTTCGATGGCTTGATAGTTCACGCTATTGGCTTGACGTGTGAAAGGATTGGGCATTGTCTGATGAGCTGCTGGCGACGCAGAGCGTCGGGCTTTGGGCTGTCATTGTAAAGGCGTTCTAGAACTTCCGCCTGCTCTATTGTAAACCAAATGTACTTGCCTGCTTCCATTCCAAAAGATTGCGCTGTGGTGATAGTCGGAAGACGACTTGCCTCCTTGTGCTATTTCTCTCTACATCTTCGATTCTGGAACCAGACTTTGATTTGCTTCACGTTGTTGGCTTGATTAACGCTGTGGTATTTCGGAGAAGTTAAGGTTATGCAGAAGACTTTCAATTGACTTTTGTAGATTGAATAATTTGGTGCATTACTATAACAGTTGATTCATTTGTGGAATTGCTCAGTAGTCTTCTGTAGATTCCTTTGACAACATAGACAATAATTGCGAAAATGCCATGAAGATGAAAATAATTTGTTCACATATATCTTTTATATTTCTTGTGAATTTGGATTGAGATAGCTTTGAAGATAAATTATTCTGCATACCTCCCTCTCCATATATCATATATCATATATCAGAATCAATTTTCTTTTAGCAACAGAAGTATTTTTACAGCTCTTGGATTTTACAATGCATTCAATCATATCTATGGTGGGAATAGTTCTCACTGGCAAGGAGAACTATCCTGAATGGTCCCGGATGATAAAACACACCCTAATTTTCAATGAGTTGTGGAAAGGAGTGTGTGTCAGAGAAGGAGACAATGACCCAGTACAGCCTACCTCAGACAAAGAGCTCGTCATTTGGGAAAACAAGAACAGCAAAGCTTATGCATTAAT
>APFE030416726.1:0-35000 GCA_000404065.3 Pinus taeda
TAATTATAAATTTTTAACCGATATAACATAAAATAACATAAGACATATGCTCGAAGAGGTGGTTCCTTATGATATAAAGTGGTAAGAAACTATCATTAGAGATCTCTATATGGATCTTCAATCAACTTAACCTAGCATTATCACTAACTTCAAGATCATAAAGACTTGGACCTTTCCATATTTTTTTTTTAATAACTAATTTTTAGAGTTAATTTTAGAGCATTATGTAATTCAACCGAATTATTACTACTAAAATCCAAATTTTCCTTAGAGAAAGTAATTGGGATATGATGAAAGAAATAGGATATTGCAAACTCAATTAGGCCATAGGTTCCGTTGACTAGCCCCATCAAAATCGCCAAGGAAAGGATTGGTTTATATCTAGGTTTGTTATATGTCTTAGTGGTATCTATCTAGGACTATGTTGAATATTATCATATCAATATATGATTTTATAATATACTTTCAAATGTTAGTAAGGTATATGTTTGAAATGGTGATTCCTTATGATACATAGTGCCTAAACTGTCATTGGAAAGCTATATGATTTCCAAATATTAATCTTCCATCCACTTCTTTAAGCTCTCAACTAGAGAAGGATCATCTCGAGAGCTAGAATACCAACCAAGGAGTAGTCCCCTTTCCATTATTTTTTTAGCATATAAACAACATAAAAGGATCCATTAGAAAGATTCTTCATTTGAATTATGTAAAATGTTGTAGGATGAGTTTGATTAAACTCCTTTTTTTCAAAATATCTCAAGTGGGGTCTCTATTAATCCAATGAGGAGAAGAGCATAGCACTCAAAGGAGTCCGTATTTTTTAAATTTGTATTTATTGCTAATGATCACTTTTTAAGCCTATTCTAAAAACATGAACTTGTATATGCTATTTTTTAGTAGACCCCATGGGATTGTGAGACTACATGACTTCATCCTTCAAGTTACTTTGACTTAATTCAAAAAAAACAACCACCTTTTAATGAAAGAATCGCATTACTTTTCCATATATATTTTTGAATCTAAATCTCTTTCTTCACTACCACCCTTATACATTTCTAAATCTAAATCTCTTTCTTCACTACCACCCTTGATTCCAACATATATCATATTATTTATTAGTACATTTACCATTGTTAATATACCTTTAATTCTAAAAATTCCAACAAAATCATCAATCACTATGAACTCCCCCACTACTACATATTTAAATATCTTCCCTTTTTCTAACATATTGCTCATTTCCTAATTTTGAAATAGGCTACTAACCTATGAGAAAAAAAGTTACTATTAAAGTTATCCGTATAATACCATTCCCCACCACAAGTTTTATCCTGTCCTATATCTTATTTAATACTCAAATGAAAGGCATAAATGTATTTTGATTTTATTATAACCTACCATAGACTTTGGTATTTAATTATCCTTTGGAAAGCCTTTTTCATTTTAAGGAAGGGAGATCCCTTTGTTGTTTTTTTCCTTCCATGTGTGTATGTGAGAGGTTAGAGCTCAAAGAAGTATGACGTCAAATCAATCTAAATCCACCTATATTAGAAACATGTAAATGTGGTCATGAATATAAAAAAGTGCCTAAAAGATTTTTTTATTAAAGGTATTGTTATCGGGAAAGCTAGTGCCCATTCAGAGCTTCCAGTCCCACTAACATGGGTAGCTATCTTAGAAACAAACAAACTAAAGTCACTTATGTTTTCCTTCAGGAGAGATAGATGAGAGAGAAGCAGAGAGTACCAACCTCAGTCTTTTGCTTGGCTCCTTGCTAGTTTCCTCTCCCCTTTGACAAAGCTTTTCCACTCTTTCTTGACTTGTCCCGCTTCAAAGAATACCTGTAGAGTCAAAGCAGCATAATACCATCAAATAATAGAGATCTATAACCATAAACAATATAGGATCAGATGTATATCAAACATACAAATGCATATATCAATACAAGATTCAGAAATATACAAGAATATGGAGGAAAACTCAAATAGCTTTGTTGATAGAAGTAGTAGAAGAGAGGATTACAACCCATTGGTTTGACCCAGCGTCATCCTCCCATCATGAAAGCCTTCTTCACCTCATGAAAACCTAGATCACCCAACACTATGATGTTTCATAGAGAAACCAACAGCACTTCCTTACAAAATACAAAATTCCAACCTTTGGATCTCTAGGATGAGGGATCCATGTATAGATATTTGCAGGTGGGTGAGTTAGCTTCTAGGATTTTGATTAGTGTCATTTATGTGATATTTCTTGGTTCCACTTAGAGATTTCATGATCTCTTACTCATCCTTGGGCGAATTTACAGAGGCAAGTGTCACAAGAGAAGTTTCTAGAAGATTCCATGATCATCCACCTTGCAAATTGTCTCTACCATTTGTCTACTCTCGCACAACGCACCCTATAGAGGGGATTTTCAGTATGCATCACAGCCCCCATGTGCAATAGGTGAAATGCATTGCACCCTAACCATGGAGCAGGTGAGATGGTCCATTTTTGACCAGTTCTAAGCAATTTTTCAACGAGAACTTCTAAGAGATGATGTAATCAGTTTTCCTTGTTCCTCTAGGGTATGAAACAACACTTTTAGGGGCTTAGAAGCCCTTGGTTTATGGACATATGAGATTGGGGTTGTAGTGCCCAAATATGTCCATAATAGTTGCCCCCTAAAGCATGAGGTCGTAAATCTTTTGATGTCGAGTGAAATGTTTTATCATGAGGATCCGAGGTTTTCTAAACTAGAAGGTGACCTATAATAAGATACAATACAATACATTATCTTCATAATATTTTCATGATCTAGCTAAGGTGGGCATTCCCATGCTTAGCTTTATAAATTCATTTTCATGTACATAGGACAGACAACCATCTATGTGGCAGACTGATGATTCTGGTGGAGCCATCATCCCTTAGCTTGGATGATTATCTGTGCAGCTATGATGTACATTTGATGTTTTTATTTTCCTAAATATATTGCAACCTGGATGGATAAAGCTAGATCTGAGGTCTTCAAACTCATTCAATCTTTGCCTGAAGTACAAGTCGATCCATGTGAAATGACGCTTTGATGTCAAACATGGAAAGACATCACCTTATTACCAGCAAATGATGTAAGTTTTTAATAGGCACGAGAGGAATCACCAATAATGATAATGACCCTCAAGGTACAACAGTAAAATTCACATGGTGTGAATACATGATTCAATGTCGAACACAATGCAAAATCTTTCGGTCGAAGGCCATTGATGTAAACCTATAGCCAGAAGTGAGAAACTTGTCATTGAGGCATGCAAGCTTCAAAGTACTGAAAGGGTTGTTCCCAAGTCAACTTCTTGGATAATGAGATAATGTCGACAAGAAGTGACCCATTGTAGAAGGGCCTTAATGAATCCCACATCTACGACATGAAACAAAGCAAATGATTTTGTGGAGGTGAAAACAATCTGGTGATACAAGATTTAGGGTGGCGCTCATGAAAGAATGAAGCGTGAAGGTATTGCAGCGGATGAGATTTAAGATGGGTTGGTGAATTATCTGAACAACTTCTCTTGAACATATCATTGACACTGAAACAGATTGGTAGTGTTAACCCCAAAAATGGATGATACGGAGGACCAATGGTGATGTGACTGGTGAACGAAATAACCCAACCTGACTCAATCATGGTGATGGAGTGAAAGTGTCATGTTCAAGAGAAACCTGCAACCAATAAAGTTTCTTCAAGTTTTCTTCCCAATTTTTCCCCAGTCATTTCTGACCAATACCTATTTTTTTTTTCAAGCTTGAGGAGGATAACATATGCTTGTTCTATAATTTTCCCTTCGGGCAAACCCATCACTATGTTTTAACAAGCCTAGCAACAGTGAAACTCGCTCTTGTCTGCATGGACAAGTTTGTTGCTATTGTTTTAACGAGTTTAACAACAAAGATAATTTGGTCCTTTTCAATTTTAGAGAGTCTGAAAGGGGACAAAAAGAAAACTCCAGTAATCCTTTTTCGTAATACAATCCCTTAAGTATGAAAAAGTATAAAATAATACAAAAGGGATGAAATTTCAATTGTTTTAACGAGCCGAACAAGACAAGCCCTCGATCTTTTTGTGTAATGATCCCTGAGGGCCAAAAATATTAAAATATAGAGGAGGGATGGCACTTCCAATCACTTTAATGAGATAGAGAGGCCAATTGCTCGGAAATATTTTCATACTTTACGAGTCATATGAATAAAGTTTCAAGGAGACTCATTTTTTGAGGAACGAGTGATGTTTTTGGATAGCAGCTGGTTCCAAGTAAGGTTTGTAACTTTTCAATCATGGCAGTGTAAAGAAGATGGCTAATAGAATCACTCATCACAGTTGTTCCTCAAAAGGGGTAAACAATCAAATGGAGGCATATGATCGGCTAAAAAATAGTGGAGGTGATGGTAAGAACACAACCAAGGTTCAAAAATTGATGATTATGCAATCACAATGGTTATTTATAGAAGGATGGGTTCATTTTTTAATGAGCTTAAACTCTGGGGGAACATATGCTCATTGTTAGGTTTATTTTTTAACGAGCTTGAAATTCGCGTAAACGTGGTCGTGCCAGTCATATAATAAGGATGTCTCATTGATAGGTTCATTTTTTAGGGAGCTTGCCCCATTCGAAACTTTGCTCCGAAGCCTTTTGTATGCAAGCTAGGAATGACCAACTACTGTCCCAGGGGTTAAAGAATTACTAAGGTTAGGTAGGAAAACTCTTCCTTTACTTTTTCGATGCCATTTGGCCCTTGCAAAGGTGAATGGTTGATCAGACCAATCACCAAACTTAAGCAGCTGAAATTAGTAAAAGCTATGGGGTTAGAGTTACGATGGTCGCTTTTCACCTGTGTAAAAAAGGTTTGCATGCCTCCAGGTATAAAGAGAAGTAGAGTTTCCAGTTTACCATTTGAAAGTTCTCTCATTTGCAAGATTTCTCCATCTGCATTTGCAGACAAAACACTTCCTTGGCTCTGTCCATCAAAATAGATAAAGGTGAATGGTGGGACGCATCCACTCACATAACTTTGACAAGGGAATCTTATTCCAGTCTAATCCCATTTTCCTAAACATACAGGTGTGTCAGACTAGTCATATATCCTCTGTGGAAACCTACCCTATACCTAAAGTTTTGCTACCGAAGCAGACCAGGGTGCATGCCCCTGTGTTTAGTCACATTCACTGAATCACTCGCGCTCTTCAGGTTGATTGACTGGAGATTGATGAGACATTCCATGTGGAAAAAGACCAGTTATGGATGGCACTTGACTAGTAGCTATGTTTGAACTGGGGAATGATAGCTGGTCTACGATCTGGACCACTCTGCCTTCATGCGGAAAGCACATCACTCGAAAGAGTGAGGAAACAATAGCTCCCATGCTATAAATTTAGTCATGCCAAAGGAGTAGATTGTAATCTAATGGCCCTTGGACTACCATCATGTTCAAATAAATGGTTTTCCTTCTCAAAGTTATAGGAAAACTTGGAAGGATCCCTGATGGTCGACTGGTTCCTTTGTTGAAGCCTGTCAGATTTCGAATCTCAGGGAAAAGCGATGGTGAACCAAGCACTTTCCAAGCAATTAAGGAAATGATACTCACAGAAGCCCCTTCATCTATGATAGTAACAACCATGATCATTCTGTAAGCTTGCACTATGATTCAGAATGGTACATTAGATGGTAGATGGGGTTTTCCTAGTAGATTCCAATCAAAGGAAATGACTAGATTGCTTGGAGGAGGGACCGAATAAACGGTTGGGTAAATCTCTGACGAACTTCCTTCCTGTAGTAAAGGAATAGGTAGATTGCCCCCATGTTCATCGGAGTCTGTATTTACAAAAAGAATTTGAACGGTGTCATTCTCATTCTCTTTAGTGACTGTATCATCTGAAGGTAGACCTTCTGAAGACAAGACTGGGTCGATTGTCATCTCGACCTGTTGACTTTGATCCGGTGTGGAATTAGAGGGTTTATCTTCAACGATAGATGCTTCGACCGACCACAAAGGTGTGTCAATCGAATTTTTAACTAGTGATGGACTCGGAAAGACTTTCTTGTATCCAGGAGGAAGGCGTAGCGGTGAAGCAGTACGGTTATCCAGGACTATTTTAGCTTCATCTAGGAAGGGACAACAGTGGATGGCATGATTTCCTTCACACAGTCTACAAGGAAATTTAGATCTTCCTTTTTGTCCATTGACTTCGTTTTCACTAGTTGACGTTGTACTTTCAACATGATCATCAAAGGTTGAGGACACTGGATTGTGCAAGAGGGGAGAACAGTCCATTAAGGTCCATGGGATGCAAGGACAATCTCGATGATAGTGGTCTCCTTTTCAAATGATACATGGAGATTTAGGTTTGGATGGTGCAATGTGTAGATTTTCAGCAAACGATGCATGGTTGCCCCCTTTTTCTGTTGGCTTCTTCTTCTTCTTCTCCTTCCCTTTCCTCTTCTTCTCAGTTCCTTGGTTTTTAGTTTTACTAGCTTCAACAAGCAAAGAGGAAGAAGGAGAGGGAGAAACAAACGAAGTAGTAGGTTGGGGGGTAACTCTAGTATCCTCTGGTTACTAATTTGATTACTCAGGAATCACGGTGTTTTGAACGATAGAGATCGAGAAAAGCCATACTAGTAGGCCAATTATTAGTCCTGGAAGGGACAATGTGGCAATATGAGGTGCACCAACATCTCCCCAAGAGGAGAAAGGACTAGGATTTCCCCCAAGGGGAAATCCTTGATTGGTGGACTCCATTTTCTCAACCTAAGACCAATGAGGGAACAATGATGTTATTCCGATTAAAATAAATTTTATGATGCTTTGACATAACTTGCTTTTTCAATTTTTACGAGTCGAGAAGAAGCTAAAGATGACTCTAGTCGCCTTCGATTTTTAATGAGCCTGAAGTGACAAGTGCTCAGATGAACCTTTTCTTTTAAGGAGTCTCAAAAGGAATGAAAATGACTACTCTGGAGATCTAGATAGAGGGATTACCAAACCAATCGCAAAACTGTAGAATACATTTTAAGGTATGGCAGTCAATCTTCCCGACTACTGTGTTTAGTACATTGTGATCGATAGGGCGACAGACACAGCTTCCTAAGGATAAAGGATATAGCCTATTGTGGTCTCCCAATATATACTCAACAATACATGGGAGCACAAGTCTATACTAGCACTTGTCGTATCAAAGAGGAGGAATCACCCAACCTACGATGAAAACGATAGTTACTAGGCTTTACGACATAGGAATACATCTCTAGCCTAGACTTCTAGATGTTGTGCATTAGGTGCCAAAGCGTTTTTATGTTCATTGAAATTTATTTTACAGTTGATATTTCTTAAGAAGTTTTCCTTTAAGGTTCACCTCATGATGTAGATATAAAATTCCTAAATATGCAATCTAAGATGATAAACAGTCGTTTACTTTCTTTTTTCAATGAAAATCCTAGCTACTAAGGAAAAAGAAGTAAAATTCTTTCAACATAGAGCAGAGAGCTCACACTAAGATGCACTATACTAAATCAATTTCTGCATGTTGTCTAAATGCAAATGCACATGCATGTATTTGTTTTCCACTTTCTTAATATGTGAATGAAAAAAAGAATGCTAAGTACAGATCTGAACTATTTTTCTTTCAAAGCGACAGTACTAACAATTTTCTTTTCAAAAAACGAAAGGAAGACTAAGACGACACTTTGCGATTTCGAATTGAAAACTACTTTTGACACTTGAAATACTACTAATTCAAATCAAATACAATGGAAAAAGTGTAATTGACTATCAAAAAGAGGAAGACTCTTTTCTTTGACTGAAAACAACACTTGCGACACTTTCAGATCAAAAGACGACAATTCGATTAAGCTACTATTTGCAAAGGAGAACTATAAATGACAAAAAATACATAAAAACATTCACAATTCTTTAAACAATGGAGGCTGAACAATGAAAAGGGAGTTTCAATAGTGATATACTGATCATAGACAACAAAACTACTAAATAAAGCTGAAGATAATGAAGAAAAAACCAAAACCTTGAAGCAGAAACAGTCTCATCTAATCATCGCACCTATAACACAAGGAAATAGGAATGCATCTCACCTACAGCACACGGGAGGTATGATGCATCCAGACTGCCAACGAGAGACAGTGTGATGGTCCAGGGATGAGATTGAGCTTGATTTTTGCTCATAGTTTACAGATTAGTTCAAGGATTTAGGCTAAGCTAATGATAGGTAGTAAACACAAAGCATAGTGGTTGATCTAATGAGGTTACTTGAGCTACCACCAAGGCACTTAGGATGTTTGCAAGTTAGATATTTAATTCATAAACTAACCTGGAGATTGACTAAAGCAGCATTAATCTACTTTGCAGTTGCATAGCAAAAGCAATTCGAAGGCTAGCTAGCTTAACTTCAGGGTTTGTCTGTAGTTTATAAAGCAAACAAATAGAAACAAGCAAACAAGTTATTCACTCCCCAACGGAGTTGCCATTTTGTTATCAGGAAAACTAATGTCCCTTTAGAGATGATAGTCCCACTAAGACAGGTAGCTATCTTAGAAACAAACAAACTAAAGTCACTTGTGTTTTCCTTTACAAGAGATAGGTGAGAGAGAAGAAGAGAGTACCAACCTCAGTCTTTCGCTTGGCTCCTTGCTTGTTTCCTCTCCCCTTTGACAGAGCTTTGCCACTCTTTCCTCACTTGTCCTGCTTCAGAGAATACCTGTAGATTCAAAGCAACATAATACCATCAAAGAATAGAGATCTATAACCATAAACAATATAGGATCAGATGTATATCAACCATACAAATGCATATATCAATACAAGATTCAAAAATATACAAGAATATGGAGGAAAACTCAAATAGCTTTATTGATAGAAGTAGTAGAAGAGAGGATTACAACCCATTGGTCTGATCAAGTGCCATCCTCCCAACATTAAAGCCCTCTTCACCTCATGAAAAGCTAGATCAACCAACACTATGATGTTTCACAGAGAAACCAATAGCACTTCCTTACAAAATACAAAATTCCAGCCTTTGGATCTCTAGGATGAGGGATCCATATATAGATATTTGCAAGTGAGTGAGTCAGCTTAAGGGATTTTGATTAGTGTCATTTCTCTGATAGTTCTTGGTTCCACTTGGATATTTCATAATTTCTTACTCATCCCTGGGCGAATTCAGAGAGGTAAGTGTCATAGGAGAAGTTTCTAGAAGATTCCATGATCATCCACCTTGCAAACTGTCTCTGCCATTTGTCTACTCTCACCCATCGCGTCCTATAGAAGGGATTTTCAATATGCATCGCACCCTCCATGTGCAATAGGTGAGATATATCGCACCCTAACCATGGAGCAGGTGAGATGGTCCAGTTTTAACCAATTCTGAGCAGTTTTTCAAGGAGAACTTCTTAGAGATGATGTAATCAGCTGACCTTGTTCCTTTAGGGTATGAAACAACACTTTTAGTAGCTTAGAAGCCCTTTTTTTATGGACATATGAGATTGGGGTTGCAATGCCCAAATATGTCCATAACAGGTATATATATTTTATTTTCAAAAACAATTTTATATATATATATATATATATATATATATATATATATTATATATATATATATATATATCACTTTTTTAAATTTTATATTTATATAAGATTTGTAAAATTAGCCAGGTTATAGGTTCAATTCAAAAAGAAGCTAGAATTATTGAAAATAGCAACAAGAAATTCTAACTATAGAAGTGATAAAAATAGAATTTCGTGATACATTCCAATTTTAGTTAGTTCCTAAACTAAAATTGAGAATTAAAATTCGAATTTGATCTTAGCCGTTGTTTGTAAAATAATTAATTAATTCATCTTGAGTTAATTAGTTGGATAAAATCAAACATGAAGTCTATGTGAAGACATGCAATAGTTTTCCCTTTGGTTGAGGAAGTTATCCCTTGATTAAGGAGATTAGGATGAGTTTTACTTTGAGTTGTAATTATTTAGCTCAGTTAACTAAGTTAAGTCTAGTTAGATTAGTTCCAACAGTTTGTGGAACTGATTGTGAGTTCAGTTAGTTAATGCATCCATGAATGTAACTATTGTACTTTAGATAGCTAATATTCTCTCATAAATAACTCATGCATGTCAGTTCAGTCAGAGACCCAGTTGAGATCAGATGATGGGACAAGGTACTATCAGTTGCAGGAATATTCCATTGAGAATATCTCTTACATGCAGAAGGAATTCATTCCTTGGAGATTTCGCAGTTATTTCTGAGTTTGGTGAGTTGTGTGAGAGGTGAATTCACACAGGTGGCAGCTAGAGGACCCAGGGGAAACTACGGAAGGAAATAGGAGGCTTAGAGGACTGAGGGAAGGCATATGTTGTGTCTATTCAGTCTATGAGCAACATTGAAGGATTGTACTGAAATCTGGATAGCCTGTGAGCTAAATCTTTGTGTAATCTAGAGATATTTCCACTTGTATGATAATACAGAGATTGGGGCTTTTAGCTGAGACTTTCCCTATAGTATTCTTCTGTGTTCATGTGTGATTGATTTCTCATTGTCTGTTATATGTCTTCTATTTGATCTTGCTCAAAATCAATTAAGCTTCAGCAAGTTTGTTATTAGAAGTAGAACAAGTGTTTTGCTTTAGTATATTACATTGTCAGGTGATCTACAATGGTAAATTCTACATGGTATCATAGCAAAGGTAATCAAAACAAAGAACAGTATACAAAGAAGGGAGAAGTTCGACGTTTGAAGTTCCTGATTATAGAAATCGAATTCTTATCACATCTCAAATTTCACCAATGGTGTTCAACGGTTTGAGACTCAAGTATGCCCTGGATGGTAGCTTGAATTATATAGCCTGGAAGGATCACATGGAAGTGGTATTAGAGGACAATGGTTTGTAGGATTTCATTGATTAAGAAATCTCAAAGCGAGCAGCTACTAATGCCCAAGAATTGGCAGAATGGAAGAAATGCGTGGCTAGAGCAAGGAGGATCCTTCTGGAGGGAGTACGAGACCACATTGTCTCGAGTCTCCATGGGAAGGAAACACTGTTTTCAATGTGGAAAACATTGAAGGATCCATATCAGAATAGTAGTGATCAAAAGAAGTTGTCGCTAAAAGACAAGTTTCAAAAAATCAAGTGTGAAAAGGGTGACACAATCTCTACATATCTGAACAAGCTCACCACCTTTAGGGATGAGATTGGAAGTGTAGGAATCATGATATCTGATGATGACATGGTGAGCCTTGCTCTCCTCAATCTTCCTAAGAGCTGGCATAGCTACCAAGAGTCAGTAAATGGAAGAGAGAAATTGCCAGATTAGGAATGACTTTGCTCAGATCTGATGCAGGAGGAGATAAGATGAAGCACCAAAGATGGATCTTCATCAAAGCAAGATGATGATGAAAATCTAGGCTTAGAAAGTAAGGCAAGGAAATGGAAGGGGAAGGCTTCCCATTCCAAATCAAGTTCTTTCCATTGTCGGAAGAAGATTGAAAAATTAAAAGTGCGATGCTTTCATTGTCATGAGGTGGGCCATTATGCAAAAAATTGTCCACAGAAGAAACCTAAGAAGGGATCCTCGAAGGGATCAAATGGTGAGGCACTGGCCTCACAGTTTGAATTGGATTTCACCCTCATCGCATGCATGGTTTCATCGATGGTGGGTCATGTTTGGTACTTGGACAATGGAGCCTCATTCCACATGACCAGTGACAAGTGTTTATTCAGTACCTTGGAGGAGAAGGACCTCCAAATGCACATAGAGATGGACGATGATGGAAAGTACCGTGTTTCAGGTGAAGGTATGGTTGTGTTTCAGAGGGAGCATGGAGCTCCTCTCACCCTGACTGATGTAAAGTATGTGTCTGGTCTAAGGAAGAACCTTGTGTCTGTCGCTATGATGGAAGACAAAGGCTATGATGTAGTCTTTAGTAAAGGAAATGCATTCCTAAGGCATATTGGCACTAGACAGACCAAAAGGATTGGGCTTCGAGTAAAGAATCTCTACAAAATAGAGGTAGACAATTGTGCAACATTGAGTTCCACAGTAGAGTTGGTGCAAAGGCAAGATGTTGGCGAGCCATGGCATAGAATATTGGGCCACTTGCACCATAGGACCTTGAAGATCATGCAGTAGATTTCTACCAGACTACCTAAGGGAAAACTAGAGCAAGTGGATACATGCAAAGGTTGTACCTTGGGTAAGTATGCAAAATCTTCCTCTCAGGATCAAGATAGTAGAGCTCGAGCAATCCTAAAGTAAGTTCATACATATGTGTGTGGACCATTCTCTACAGCCTCAACTGCTAAACAAAAGTACTATGTTGTTTTTATTGATGATTTTTCTCGTAGATGTTGGATCTAATTCATGTAGAAGAAGTATTAAACCTTCTCAAGGTTTTGTGAGTTCAAAGCCTTCGTTGAGAAAGAACCTGGAAAGAAAATAAGGGCCTTGAAAAATGACAATGGTGGAGTATACGTCTCCCAATAGTTTAAGGACTTCTGTGTAGCAAAAGGAATTAAATGAGAGTTGACAGCACCCCATAGCCCAGAGTAGAATGGGGCGGTCGAAAGGAAGTATAGATTGATTGTGGGAGTGGCTCGAGCGATGTTGCATGACCAAAGCCTACCACTTCATTTGTGGGTTGCGGTATGCAATAAAACAGTATACTTGTAGAACAGAAGCCCACATTGTATACTGGGGATGAAAACACCAATGGAGGCCTTTTTCGGGAAGAGACCAAATGTGAGTCACTTGAGGATCTTTGGATTATCGATTTATTTCCATGTAACCAAAGATTCTCGAAAGAAGCTAGAGCCAATAGCTGAGTTGGGGATACTTGTGGAGTACACTGATACACCCCACAACTATCGAGTGTTCTTGCCTATCAATCAGAGGACAGTGGTACATGGAGATCTAAAGTTCAACGAGTAGAAGGCCATGCGAGTTTCCCTTGAGAGGGATTTCCAATGGCATGCAGAGGAGGAACTTTTAGTTCCTAACGAGGAGGAGCCTCAGACTAATGCGAAGCAACCACACAGAGAGGATCCAGGATTGGAGACCTCCACTCATGCAGAGTCTTCCAGAGATGGGTGGAAACACTCAAGGGAAGCTGAAAAATTGGTGATGGTGCGAGAGAGAATGTGGGACAGCCATCCTCTTAGTGAAAATAGAGGAGATCACCTGAGCAGTATATTGGTTACATGGCCCTAGTTGGGGAATGTATAGAGTCTGAACCATCTTCCTTCGAGGAAGTAATGTAGCAACCAGTCTAGGTTGATGTTATGGTGGAAGAGTACGACTCCATAGTTCGGAACAGTGTTTGGGATGTTGTCCTAAGACCAGAGGACAAGTCAGTAGAGAGTTCCTAATTGGCTTTACAAGGTAAAGCAAGCAACTAATGGGACTGTTGAGAAACATGAGGGAAGGTTTGTTGCCCATGGTTTCTCATAGGTTGAGGGGATCGACTATGATGATACTTTTTCTCCTGTAGCAAGGTACTTATCTATCAGATTGATGTTGGCACTATTAGCTCAGAAGGGTTGGAAGATCCATCAAATGGATGTGAAGATTGTATTCCTCAATGGCAAGATTGAGGAAGAGACGTACATAGAGAAACCAGAAGGATTTGAGACCTTCAATCATGAGTCGCATGTGTGCTGACTCAAGAGAGCTTTGTATAGGCTAAAGAAAGCACCTTTTTCTTGGTACACTAGGATAGACAGCTATTTCACTAGGCTGGGCTTCACAAAGAGTGAAGCAGATGCGAACCTTTACCACATCATGGTAGAAGGTAAGCCATTGATCATTGTTCTTTATGTTGATGATCTGATATTGACAGGTGATGATCAGTTGATCAAGTCTTTCAAGGAGGACCTTGCAATAGAATTCGAGATAAAATACATGGGTCTTATGCACTACTTTCTAGGCATGGAAGTGTGGCAGAAGGATGGAGAAGTGTTTGTGTATCAAGGCAAGTATTCCAATGAGATATTGAGGAGATTCCACATGAAGAAGTGAAAGCCCATGTGGATTCCTATAGCAGGTAACTATTATCGGGAAAACTAGTGTCCATTCAGAGCTACTAGTCCCACTAAGACAGGTTGCTATCTTAGAAACAAACAAACTAAAATCACTTGTGTTTTCCTTTATGAGAAATAGATGAGAGAGAAGCAGAGAGTACCAACCTCAGTCTTTTTCTTGGCTCCTTGCTTGTTTCCTCTCCTCTTTGCCACTCCTTCCTCACTTGTCCCGCTTCAAAGAACACCTGTAAAGTCAAAGCAGCATAATACCATCAAAGAATAGAGATGTATAATCATAAACAATATAGGATCAGATATATATTAACGATACAAATGCATATATCAATACAAGATTCAGAGATATACAAGAATATGGAGGAAAAATCAAACAACTTTATTGATAGAAGTAGTAGAAGAGAGGATTACAACCCATTGATCTGACCCAGTGCCATCCTCCTAGCATGAAAGCCCTCTTCACCTCATGAAAAGCTAGATCACCCAACACTATGATGTTCCACAGAGAAACCAACAACACTTCCTTACAAGATACAAAATTTCAGCCTTCGGATCTCTAGGATGAGGGATCCATATATAGATGTTTGCAGTTAGGTGAGTCAGCTTATAGGATTTTGATTAGTGTCATTTCTCTGATAGTTATTGGTTCCACTTGGAGATTTCATGATCTCTTACTCATCCCTAGGCGAATTCAAAGAGGCAAGTGTCATAGAAGAAGTTTTTGGAAGATTCCATGATCATCCACCTTGCAAACTGTCTCTGCCATTTGTCTACTCTCATCCATCACACCCTATATAAGGGATTTTTAGTATGAATTGCACCCCCCATGTGCATTAGGTGAGATGCATTGCACCCTGACCATGGAGCAAGTGAGATGGTCTAGTTTTGACTAGTTTTGAGTAGTTTTTCATGGAGAACATCTAGGAGATGATGTAATCAACTAACCTTGTTCCTTTAAGGTATGAAACAACACTTTTAGGGGCTTAGAAGCCCTTGGTTTATGGACATATGATATTGAGGTTGCAGTGCCCAAATACATCTATAACAGTTACCCCCTAAAGCATGAGGTCGTAAATCTTCTAATGTCAGGTGAAATGCTTTATCATGAGGATCCGAGGTTTTTCGAACTGAAAGGTGACCTGTAATAAGATACAATACAATACATTATGTTCAAAATATTTTCATGATCTAGCTAAGGTAGGGATTTCCATGCTCAGCTTTATAAATTCATTTTCATGTACATTGGGTAGACAATGGTTTGTATGGCAGACTGATGATTCTCGTAGAGCCATCATTCTTTGGCTTGGATGATTATCTGTGCAGCTATGATGTACATTTGATGTCCTTATTTTTCCTGAATATATCGCAGCCCGGATGGATGAAATTAGATTTAGGGTCTTTAAACTCGTTCAATTTCACCCAAAGTACAAGTCGATTCATGTGAAAAGATGTTCTAAAGTCAAACATGGAAAGACATGACCTGATTACCAGCCAATGATGTAAGTTGTTAACAAGCGCGAGAGGAATCACTAATAATGATAATGACCCTCAAGGTACTATAGTACAATTCACATGGTGTAAAAATGGGACTTGACGTCAAACACCACGCAAAATCTTTCAGTCAAAGGTCATGATGTAAACCTATCACTAGAAGTGAGAAACTTGACATTGAGGCATGCAAGCTTCAAAGTACTGAAAGGGTTGTTCCTAAGTCGACTTCTTGGATAATGAGCTGATGTCGACAAGAAGTGACCCGTCATAGGAGGGCATTAATGAATCCCATATCTACGACACGAAACAGAGCAAATGATTTTGTGGAGGTGAAAATGATATGATGATACAAGGTTCAGGGTGGCAGTCATGAAAGAATGAAGTGTGAAGGTATTGCAGCGGATGAGACATAAGTTGGATTGGTGAATTCTCTGAGCAACTTCTCTTGAACATGTCGGCAACACTGAAATGGATTGGTAGCATTAACCCCAAAAATGGATGATACGGAGGACTAATGATGATATGACCAATGAATGGCATAACCCAACCCAACTCAATCATGGTGATGGAGTGAAAGTGTCATGTTCAAGAGCGACCTGCTACCAATAAAGTTTCTTCAAGTTTTCTTCCCAATTTTTCCCCAATCATTTCTAACCAATACCTCTTTATTTTTCTCAAGCTTGAGGAGGATAACATATGCTTGCTCTATAACTTTCCCTTTGGGCAAACCCATCGCTATGTTTTAACAAGCCTAGCGACAGTGAAACTCTCTCTTGTCTACATGGACAAGTTTGTCGCTATTATTTTAACGAGTTTAACAACAAAGAAAACTCGGTCCTTTTCAATTTTAGAGAGTATGAAAAGAGACGAAAAGGAAACTCCAGTAATCCTTTTTCGAAATATAATCCCTTAAGTCCGAAAAAGTATAAAATAATACAAAAGGGATGATTTTTCAATATTTTTAATGAGCTGAACAAGACAAGCGCTCGATCTTTTTGTGCAATGATCCCTCAGGTCCAACAAGATTAAAATCTAGAGGAGGGATGGCACTTCCAGTCACTTTAACAAGCTGGAGAGTCCAATTTCTCGGCAATCTTTTCATATTTTATGAGTCAGATGAAAAGCGCTTAAAGGGGACTCCTTTTTTGAGGAACGAGTGATGTTTTCAAGTAACAGCTGGTTCCACGTAAGGTTTGGAACTTTTTTCAATCATGGTAGTGTAAAGAAGGTGGCTAATATAATCACTCGTCGCAGCTATTCCTCAAAAAGAAGTAAACAATCAAATGGAGGCATATGATTAGCTAAAAAAGAGTGGATGTGATGGTAAGAACACAACTAAGGTTCAAAAGCTTATAACAATGCCATTGCAATGGTTATTTACTGAAGGTGGGTTCATTTTTTAATGAGCTTAAACTTTGGTGGAACATATGCTCATCGCTAGGTTTATTTTTTAACGAGATTGAAATTCGTGTAAAACTGCTTGTGCCAATCGTATAATAAGGATGTCTCATCGATAGGTTCATTTTTTAGGGAGCTTGCCCCATTCGAAACTTTGCTTTGTAGCCTTTTGCATGCAAGCTAGGAATGACCAACTACTGTCCTATGGGTTAATTAACTACTGGGCTTAGGTAAGAAAACTCTTCCTTTACTTTGCCAATGCCATTTGGCCTTTGTAAAGGTGAATGGTTGATCAGACCAATCACCTAACTTAAGCAGTTGAAGTTAGTAAAAACTATAGGGTTAAAGTTACGCTGGTCACTTTTCACTTGTATGCAAAAGGTTTTCATGCCCCTAGGTATAGAGAAGTAGACTTTCCAGGTTACCATACAGAAGTTCTTGCATCCACAAGATGGTTCCACCTGTGTAGCAAACAGAAACACTTCCTAGGCTTTGTCCATCAAAATGGACGAAGGTGAATGGCACATCGCCTCCACTCACATAACTTTGAGGAGGGAATATTATTCCAGTCTAATCCCATTTTCCTAAATGGAGGGGTGTGTCAAACTAGTCATATATCCTCCATAGAAACCTACCCTATACCTAAAGTTTTCCTGCCAAAGCAGACCAGGGTGTATACTCCCTGGGTTTCAGTCACAATCACCGAATCACTTGCGCTCATCAGGTGGATGGATTGGAGGTTGATGAGACATCCTTTGTGCAAAAAGACCAGTTAGGGATGGCACTTGACTATTAGCTATGTTTTAACCGAAGAATTAAAGATGGTCTACAAGCTAGACCACTCTGCCTTCATGCGAAAAACACATCACTCGAAAGAGTGAGAAAACAATAGCTCCCATGCTATAAATGTAGTCACGCCCAAGGAGTATATTGTAATGTAAAGGCCCTTGGACTACCATCACGTTCAAATAAATGGTTTTCCTTTTCAAAGTTATAGGAAAATTTGGAAGGATCCCTAACGGTCAACTCGTTCCTTTGTTGAAGCCTGTTAGATTTCAAATCTTAGGCAGAAGCAATGGAAAACCAAGTGATTTCCAAGCAGTTGAGGAAAGGATACTCACAGAAGCCCCTTCATCTATGATAATATGAACCATGACCATTATGTAAGCTTGTACTATGATTTGGAATGGTACATTAGATGGTAAACGGGGTCCCCTAGTAGATTCCAATCGAAGGAAATGACTAGCTTGCTTGGAGGAGGGACCGAATAAACAGCTGGATACATCTCTGACGAACTTACTTCCTGTAGTAAAGGAATGGGTAGATTACCCCCATGTTCATCAGAGTCTTTGTTTACGAAAAGAATTTGAATGGTGTCATTCTCATTCACTTTAGTGATTGTATCATCTGAAGGTAGACCTTCTAAAGACAAGACTGGCTCGACTGCCATCTCGACCTGTTGACTTTGGTCCGGTGTGGACTCAGAGGGTTTATCTTCAACGATAAATGCTTCGACCGACCACAAAGGTGTGTTAGTCATATTTTCAACTAGTGATGGATTTGGTAAGAGTTTCTTGTATCCAAGAGGAAGTCGTAGCAGTGAAGCAGAATGGTTATCCAAGACTCTTTTAGCTTCGTCTAGGAAGGGACAATGGTGGATGGCATGATCGCCTTCACATAGTCTACAACGAAATTTAGATCTTCCTTTCTGTCCATTGACTTCATTTTCATTAGTTGATAGTGTACTCTCAACATGATCGTCAGAGGTCGACAACACCGGATTGTGCAAGTGGGGAGACCAGTCCCTTAAGATCTATGGGATGCAAGGACAATCTCTATGATAGTGGTCCCCTTTACAAATGAAACATGGAGATTTAGGTTTGGATAGTGCAGTGTGTGGATTTTCACTAGACGATGTTTGGTTTCCCCCTTTTGTTGTTGGCTTCTTCTTCTTCTTCTTCTTCTCTTTTTTCTTCTTCTCTGTTACTTGGTTTTTAGTTTTATTAGCTTCACCAAGCGAAGAGGAGGAAGGAGAGGGAGAAATAAATGAATTAGAAGGTTGGGGGGTAACTCTAGTATCATCCGGTTGCTGATTTTATTACTCAGGAATCACAGTGTTTTGAATGACAGAGGTCGAGAAAAGCCATACTCGTAGGCCAATTATCAGACAATGTGACCATATGAGGTGCACCAACATCTCCCCAAGAGGAAAAGGGACTAGGATTTCCCCCAAGGGTCCTTGGTTGGTGGACTCCATTTTCTCAACCTAAGACCAACGAAGGAATAATCATGTTATTCCGATTAAAATAAATTTTATGACGCTTTGACACAACTTGCTTTTTCAATTTTTAAGAGTCGAGAGAAAACTAAAGATGACTCTAATCACCTTTGATTTTTAATGAGCTTGAAGTAACAAGTGCTCAGATGGACCTTTTCTTTTAAGGAGTTTGAAAAGGAACGAAAGTGACTACTTTGGAAATCTAGACAGAGGGATTACCAAACCAATCGCAAAACTATAGAATACTTTTTACGGTATGGCAATCAATCTTCCCAAATGTTGTGTTTAGTGCATTGTGATTGATAGGGCAGTAGACATGGCTTCCTAAGGATAAAGTATATAGCCTATTTTGTTCTCTTATATATACTCGACAATACGTGGGAGCACAAGTCCATACTGGCACTTGTCATCTCAAAGAGGAGGAATCACCCAATCTGTGATGAAAGCAATAGTTACCAGGCTTTACGATGCCAGAATATGTCTCTAGCCTAGACTTCTAAATGTTGTGCGTTAAGTTCCAAAGTGTTTTTATGTTCATTGAAATTTATTTTACAATTGATCTTTCTTAAGAAGTTTGCCTTTAAGGTTCACCGCATGGTGTAGATATACAATTCCTAAATATCTAATCTAAGATGATAAACATTCATTTATTATTCTTTTTGCAATGAAAATCCTAACTACTAAGGAAAGAGAAGCGAAATTCTTTCAACATAGAACAGTGAGCACACACTAAGATCCATTGTCCTAAATCAATCTCCACAAGTAGTCTAAATGAAATTGCACATGCATGTATTTGTTTTCCACTTTCTTAATGTGTGAATGACAAAAAGAATGCTAAGTACATATCTGAACTACTTTTTCAAAGCAACAATACTAACTATTTTCTTTTCAAAAAATGAAACGAAGACTAAGACGACACTTTCTGATTCTGATTTCAAAAATTGCTTTCAACACTTGAAATACTATTAATTCAAATCAAATACAATGGCAAAATTGTAATTGACTATCAAAAAGAGGAAGACTCTTTTCTTTGACTGAAAACGACACTTGCGACACTTTCAAATCAAAAGACAACAATTCAATTAAGCTATTGTTTGCCAAGGAGAACTGTAAATGACGAAAAATACATAAAAACATTCACAATTTGTTATAAAATGGAGGTTGAATAATGAAAAGTAAGGGAGTTTTAACAGTGATATACTGATTACAAATAGCAAAACTACATAATATAGCTGAAGACAATGAAGAAAAAAACAAAATTTGGAGGCAAAAACAGTCTTATCTGATCATCGCACCTGTAACACAGGGAAATAGGGATGCATCTCACCTACAGCACACGGGAGGTGCAATGCATTCAGACTACCAAAGGGAGACAGTGCGATGGTCTAGGGACGAGACTGGGCTTGGTTTTTTGCTCACAGTTTGTAGCTTAGTTCAGAGATTTAGTCTGAGCTAATGATAGTCAGTAAATACAAAGCATAGGGGCTGATCTAATGAGGTTACTTGAGCTACCACCAGGGCACTCAGGATGTTTGCAAGTCAGATGTTAAATTCATAAACTAACCTGGAGATTAACTGAAGCAACGTTTATCTACTTTGTAGTTACATAGCAAAATCAATTCGAAGGCTAGCTAGCTTAACTTCAGGCTCTATCTATATTTTATAAAGCAAACAAGCTATTCGCTCCCCAGTGGAGTCGCCATTTTGTTATCGGGAAAACTAGTGTCCATTCAGAGCTGCTAGTCCCACTAAGACGGGTAGTGCTATCTTAGAAACAAACAAACTAAAATCACTTGTGTTTTCCTTTATGAGAAATAGATGAGAGAGAAGTAGAGAGTACCAACCTCAGTCTTTTGCTTGGCTCCTTGCTTGTTTCCTCTCCCCTTTGACAGATCTTTGCCACTCCTTCCTCACTTGTCCCACTTCAAAGAACACTTGTAGAGTCAAAGCAGCATAATACCATTAAAGCATAGAGATCTATAATCATAAACAATATAGGATTAGATATATCTTAACCATACAAATGCATATATCAATACAAGATTCAAAGATATACAAGAATATGGACGAAAACTAAAATAGCTTTATTGATAGAAGTAGTAAAAGAGAGGATTACAACCCATTGATCTAACCCAGCACCATCCTCCCAACATGAAAGCCCTCTTCACCTAATGAAAAACTATATCACCCAACACTATGATGTTCCACAGAGAAACCAATAGCATTTCCTTACAAGATACAAAATTTCAGCCTCCGGATCTCTAGGATGAGGGATCCATATATAGATGTTTGCAGGTGGGTGAGTCAGCTTTTGGGATTTTGATTAGTGTCATTTCTCTGATAGTTCTTGGTTCCACTTGAAGATTTCATGATCTCTTACTCATCCCTGGGCGAATTCAGAGAGGCAAGTGTCATAGGAGAATTTTCTGGAAGATTCCATGATCATCCACCTTACAAACTGTCTCTACCATTTGTCTACTCTTGCCCATCGCACCCTATAGAAGGGATTTTCAGTATGCATCGCACACCCTGTGTGCATTAGGTGAGATGCATCACACCCTGACCATGGAGCAGGTGGGATGGTCCAGTTTTAACCAGTTCTAACTGGTTTTTTATGGAGAACTTTTGGGGGATGATGTATTCAGCTCACCTTATTCTTTTAAGGTATGAAACAACACTTTTAGGGGCTTAGAAGCCCTTGGTTTATGGACATATGAGATTGGGGTTACAGTGCCCAAATATGTCTATAACAGTAACTGGAGGAAGGAAAATGCTACTTCAGGTGATGTAGTATTTGCTACTATTTTGTCGGTAGCTTATGGGTTCATTGATGTATTTAGTGAACACAAGACCATATTTGTGCTTTACACTGAACTAGCTGAGTGAAGCTATTGTTCAGCCTACCAAGCTGTTTTCAAAGGCAGCGAAGCATGTGCTGAAATACCTCAAAGGCACATCTCAGTATGGATTATGGTACAGATGGATAGAGGGAGTGAAGCTTCAGGGCTTCACCGACGCAGATTGGGCAGGGAGCCTATCAGACCAGAAGAGCACTTTAGGAGGAATTTCCAACCTTGGTTCAGCTGCAATTTCTTGGTACACCAGGAAATATAGGTAGTTGCACTTAGCTCAAGAGAGCCTAAATACATGGTTGCTAGTGAGATAGCATGTGAGGCCATTTGGATGCGGAAAATGCTAGTTGGATTATTTGGTCAGAGAATGGATCCAACTATGATCTATTGCGATAATCGGAGTTGTATCAAACTCTCTGAGAATCCATTATTTCATGATAGGTCCAAGCACATCGATATTTGGTATCATCATCCTCGAGACTATTGTTGTTATATGTTTCGACTGTGGAGAAGGATGTATATATTTTGCCTAAGGCATTGTCAAAATGGAAATTTGAGTTCCACAGAGACAGAATTGGGGTGACAGATAATCCCTTTCTTATTGAAAGGGAGTGTTGAAAATAGAAACAATAAATGCTAAATATAGAACTGCTAAAAATAGCATTTCTATAAATAGCATTTCAGGATACATTCCAATTTTAGTTAGTCCCTAAACTAAAATTGAGAATTAAAATTCGAATTTGATCTTAGAAACTACTTTTAAAATAATTAAGTAATTCATTTTGAGTTAATTAGTTAGAGAAAATCAAACATGAAGTTTATGTAAAGACATGCAACAATTTTCCCTTTGATTGAGGAAATTATCCCTTGAATAAGGAGATCAGGATGAGTTGTACTTTGAGTTGTAATTAGTTAGCTCAGTTAACTGAGTTAAGTCCAGTTAGATTGGTTCCAACAGTTTGTGGAACTGATTGTGAGTTAAGTTAGTTAATGCATGCATGCATATAACTAGTGTACTTCAGATAACTGAATATTCTCTCATAAATAACTCATGCATGTAAGTTCAATCAGAGACCCAGTTGAGATCAGATAATGGAACAGTGTACTATTAGTTGCAAGAATATTCCATTGAGGATATCTCTTGCATGGAGAAGGAATTCATTCCTTGGAGATTGTGTAGTTATTTCTGAGTTTGGTGAGTTGTGTAAGAGGTGAATTCACACAGGTGGCAACCAGAGGACCCAGGAGAAACTGCGCAAGGAAATAGGAGGCTTGGAGGACTGAGGGAAGGCATATGTTGTGTCTATTCAGTCTATAAGCAACATTGAGGGATTGTACTGAGAGTTGGATAACTTGTGAGCTAAAACTTTGTGCAATCCGAAGATATTTCCATTTGTATGATATTTCCACTTGTATGATAATATAGAGGTCGGGGTTTTCAACTCAGGCTTTCCACAGAGTATTCTTTTGTATTCATGCGTGATTGATTTCTCATTCTCTATTATATGCCTTCTATTTGATCCTACTCAAAATCGATTAAGCTTCTACAAGTTTATTTGTAAAAATAAATAAAATATTTTGCTTTAATATATTACATTATGAAGTCACCTACAATGAGAAATTCTACAAAATATAATATTAATATATGAAACATATGAAATCAATCATGGCTTAAAAACATGTACCCTATTCAATTAAAAAAAATCATATACTAATTTTCATACCTACCTTAATTGTGATGTTCAAGAATACATTTCCTATATATATATATATAAACACAATTTAATACTATTTTGACTACTCTCAAGCATGCTGCGTGGAAACGATTTCTATTATTTTGAATGTTTTGCATGTGAAAATTTATCTCTATTGTACCTAGGCATGTTTTCCTGTGAAAATTTTTGAATATCTCATTGTAGACCAAGTAATAAATGCTCGCTTAACCGCTCTCATGGATGCCTTTTGATCCGTAGAGGGTGTGCCATTTCCAAAGGCGTTGAGAGTTCCTTATGGGCCATTGACAGCAACATGCACCGGTCTACACAGTGCTGCCTCACCATCAAATTAGTTGTGTCGACGTTTTGTTATACGTTACGACTATGAAGCAGCAATCCTTGTTTGGGATCGAGACATTTAATTTCATGACTGTAACTCTTTTCACTCTGCGCATCACCTCAATGACTAATATTAACTCTTACCTGTTTTCTATGGCTGATTTTCGATGTGTTACATTACAGTCGTGATAAATCAATGGCATGTGCTTTCCATTATTACTGCCCCCTTCCCATATTTCTTTCATTACATTGTCGCGTGATGAGAATGGTAAGAAATTGATCCGTTGAATCTTAAACTTGTTGCTTTCGCTGTTCTTCTAAGAAGCGGCCCAGAAATCACAGAATCCTTAGTTTTTCTTCATGGCGTGATCTCTGGCAGAAGAATTCCATGTGTCTTTTGCTGCAAGAATTTCACTGGGATTTTAGGATTTGTCAATTAGTATTCCCATGTCGGTTGGTAAGATATCAGCGTGCTTTTTGGAGGTTGGTAAGATCTCCGCGTTTTCTTTTGAAAACCTAATATAGGGATGACATGTTTCACAATGAAATTTATGGGAAGTTTTGAAAAGGTATAATAAGTTAGTGATTTGTTGGAGTTCTAACATAAAATTTTCTAATTATTATTATGATATAAACTTATTATTATAATCAACTGCTTGCAAGCCCGAAATACTAATAATTTATAATTTAATTAAAATTTCTAAAAATAGTAATTTATAAATTAACTCTTTCTATTTAGACCACATAAACAGAATAAAGTTTAAATTGTTCCTACCCGTGAGGTTATAAATATTTAATTACTTAACCTAAGTTAACAAACATTTTCTATATTGGGCGGATATTTTGATAAACTTGGACAATCCTCGGATTTATGAAGAGGAAATTCGAATTTTCATTTGTTTGGAAGAATGGAAAGACCTAGGCATACTCTTAGTGGAAGTTTGAAAAGCACCCTACAAATTAGACATTGTGCTCTTTGAAATCCTTCCTACATTCTTGCTTCTCGTTAACATTTATAACATTTTATTAAAATGTGTGAAACATCAACTAACCATAAATTCTAAAGTAAAGTTTTACAAAAATATTGTCAGTAGGTTAAATTATAGTTACCAAATTCGAATATGAATTTATTTGATTTAATACTGGAAAAAATTGAGACTATACATCTTATAAATTTTAATATTTAACATATTTGATAATAATAAAAAAATTCAAAATTTGAAAAATTTGAATTAAACAATAATTTTATTTCAAACTTAGAAAAGAAATTCGTTAAAATGTTTTTGTCACAATTGTTGTTTATTTGTGTTCAATATTAATACTTTCTATCTAATAAGATGATCTCGAAAAAATAAAAGAAAAATGCATCAAAATTATTTGTATTATAGATGAGAAAAACAAGTAAATTAAATTAAATAATATGAGTTACAAATAATAAAGGCTAGAGCTCAATATAACCAATAAGATATTGCATATTAAAAGAGGCTTAAAGTATTTTCCACATACCAAATAATTTATGTCAATCACGATCTCTATTAAAGGTTTATTGAAGAATAAGTGTGTACATATTAACCTTTGTAGTGAACCACAAAAAATAAACTCTTCTATTTAAATTCAACATGAGTAATCCTTATTTTCAGCATATTTCCAATGAATTACAATATCTTCCAATATTTTAAGTGAGAAAAATTTCTTCAAAATTGTTCTATTTTTAAATATAAAACTTGTTCTTCTTTTGTACAATGTTTTAATAAGAAACGCAATGTTTTCTAAGACTCCTATTATTTTAGAAATTTTTTGTAAAGTAATTGTATTTATTTCCTTCTCTACAATATTTTAATAAGTCCTATTTTTTTTAATATAAATGTTCTAAAAAATTTTTAATAAAAAATTATGTGCCATGTGAAAATACATGAATTATTACATGAATTTACGAATTGTTTTGGTCAATATGACCGAACTTTGTAACTATGGGTTAAATCACGTGTGTGTGTCTATATATGTCTCTCTGTGTGTTTTAAAATTTAAATAGAGTTAAAGATAATATTTAATAAAGTTCGAATTTTTTTTAGGAACTTTGATAAATGAATTGTTATCTTGAGAAAGAATGTGAAGAGTCATGATGAGTCCAATAGAATTCTAGGAAGATGAATCTAAGTGTCAAAAATATTGCATTTATATGTATATTATCCTGATGAAATGCATCACACAATTATCTAAATCTTTCCTCCATTTTTGTATGTGTCTCATAACAATATTAGAGGAGGTGACTCCATTCTCTTATTGATTGTGTGAGAGCCAAAATTTTAGTAGCATTTCTAAAGTCATGAGCATGTGCCCATTCTTTACACCCATTAACCCATTTCTTTCTTTTTTTACTGAAGCAAGAGTCGTACTTTCTATTTCATTAAATTGGAGAACAAATTACATAAAATACAACAGTCCTCAATGAACTTTGGGCCAAAGAAAAAAATAGCCTCTTAAAACTGAGGGCACCGAGCTAAAGGCTAAAGCACTGAGCCAAGGTCCCGTAAACAAAACTTCAAAACCCTCGAAAAACAGACAAATCTGAAACTGTTCGATCTCCCCTCAAAGATCTGAGGAATGAGGTTCAAATCGAGCTGGAAACAAGCAACCAATTTAAAATTAGAATCGGACCCGATGAGGAAATAGGGACCAATCGAAAAGGATTTTGGGTCCAAATGAGTGAATAACCCTCGAGCATGTAGATCGCACAAAATACATCGATTCCCACCATGATGCAAAACAAGCACGAAAGATATTCCTCACCTGGACCTGCATACTTATTCTTAACCGTCAGTTCTCCTCGCCAGATCCAATGGTAGATCAAGATATTGCAATACCTAGAAGCACGGCTATTAACCATGCAATAAACTTGGACCCACCAACATGTTCACTTATTCCTGACTGTAGAACCATCTTACTTGATCCGACGGTTGAGGATCATATCACACGCACAAACAGCACTGAGAATTAGCGCGTGATGAGAGTAGTATTTTTTCCCATCCCTTGGCCATGTGTTACACGGTGAGTGGAATCACCCCCAAATCCGAAAAACTACTTCCAACTTAAAGTGCCAGCGATAAACCATAAACCACCTCGAGAACAGTATTGCATCCACAAAAAGAGGGGGATTTTAAGGCTTCCAAGAAAGCTAGGACTCTAGCCACTTGCCCCATCCCATCTTTACTGGTGCATGAACAAATGTAGGATGAAGATCCATCCTTTCAGCTGACCATCCAAGAAACAATGTCTACCGAGCAACTTCCAACTAAAACTTCTGTGCTTGTACTTACCAGGGTTAAGGAGGCCAACAATGACCTGCATCCCAAAAATGACCTCACTTCAGAAAAACACTTCATAATGAAACCAAATCTGCTACACCCCACCTCTGTGGCTCTATTTTGAAACACCATCCTATCCTCATTTGCCTGGTCCTGACAATGTGTCTTATTCTATTATGAGGCATCTCTTGCCAACTTAGTGTGACCTTGCTTTTGGTACAAAGCACCCCTTGATTGGCTAGAATGTCCACCAATTTATTTGGTGTCCTTCGCACATGGTTAAAACTCACTGTACGTAAGCACAGGAGATGAAGCTGAATCCTTTGAAAGACCTGGAGCAGCCTCCAGTGCTTTGAGACTTTTTTTTACTCTATGCCACAGCTGATTCTTTTGACTGAGTTAATGATTAACTCATAATCAACTTCGGCAATTACATTTTGGAGATTATTCTGCTCTAGGAATTCTAAACATTGTTCAAGATCCATTAATTCCACCATATTGTTAGTGGCTATTCCCAAATGGCAATGGAACCTGAAAAAGATACCGTTGTTTTCATCCCTTAACATCCCTCCAAAGCCAGCAATACCTAGGTTGCCTTTTGAAGCCCCATCAATGTTGTATTTAAAAAAAACCTGAGGGGGAGAATGCTAGAAATCCTGCTCAGTATCCAGTTTCATTACCTTCCTATACAATCCCTATGGTATAAGCCCCTGCAGACCCAACTGAATAAGTATCTGCATTTCACCTTCTGAAGGTGGATTGTGAGGGGAAGTTTGCACTATAGTGCCTATCGTCTCCTTAAGCTATCTTAAGATTTGCTTGAAAAGGCATTGGGAGGAACTCTTTTCATTTTTTAATATTTTGTTGTTCCTTTCTTTCCAAACATTCCATATTATGAAGCTTGGCATTAAATCCCAAGCTGATCCAAGAAATTCATAATCACAGAATTTTTGCCTCCAGTTTTTTAGGGTATTGATAATTCTTTCTTTGTCCTTGTCTGTCTGTTGGAAAATATTGGCGAAAGTATCCCACAACCTAGAGGTGAAAATGAAATTATTGAGAAGGTTCTCTATTGTCTCCTTTTGGGCTTCACAGAGTTGACATCTGGAAGGACCTATAATACCCCTCTTCTGAATGTTATCCTAGGTCAGAATTTTCTTATGATGTACCAACCACATGAAGAGTTTGATCTTCATCCATCCTTGATGCCTCCATAGGTTCTGCCAAACCCTATCTGGAACATTGGAGTCTAGATCAAGGAGTATGCATTTTGCCTCCTTAAGATTGAAGGTACCTTCATTATTATTGGCCCATCTAAGTTGGTCATCCCCCCCCTGTAACTAAAATCTTCCTTTGTTCCAACATCTTTAGAAGTGCCTCTGCTTTTTCTTTCAAGGGGTTATCATCTTTGTCATCAATATTCTTCTAGGTTCTCCATTTTCCTTCACTATTGGTTTGATCCCAAATATATTTTACCTTAAATAACCCTTTGGTGTCTGTCTCTTTCTTGAGGTCCAGAAAGTCCTCTCTTAATAGTGTGGGTTCTTGTTGCCATTTATCCTCCCAAATCTCCATCTCTGATTTCCCAAAAGCTATTTTTTTGTACTAAGCCTATATTCTCCCATGCCTTATTCTAGATGTGTGAGCTCTTTACGATGTCAGACATCCTTATGTGATCATTATTTTGCAAAGTGTTGGCATTTTTTCTTTCTAGATACTAGCCCACTGAGCCTTAAGGTCTTTTACCCAATGCCACCATAATTTTGCCCCTAAAACTTTACTTAGTACTTTCGGATCATCAAATCCAAGACCCCCATGGTTTTTAGGTTTGGAGATATTATCCCAGGCTACCAAGGCCCATTTCTTTCTTTCATCCCCCTTACCCCAAAGAAAGTCTCTTTGAACAGTTCTAAATTGTTGTAAAATTCCTTTAGGAGCTGGAAGGGCTGATAGCATGAAGACAGGGATTGATTGAAAAATAACTTTTGTAAGCACTAACTGACCAGCCAAGTTTAAAGATATAATAGTCCATTTCCTGATTTTATCCTGCATCTTATTAATCACTAGCTCCCAAATGCTCTTGTGCAAAGGTTTATTAGTTAGAGGAACTCCCAAATATTTGGAAGGAAGGACGTCCCTTTGAAAGCCCAGAATTCTGGAGATATTTCTTTGAATAGCAATATGGTATTAAAGAAAAAAAATCTTAGATTTGGAGAGATTAACTTCCATACCTATAGCCATGGCAAAGTCACATAGGATTTGTTTATATGCTAGTGCTTCTTTGACCATGTGGATTCCCTGCAGCATAGTATCATCAACAAATTGTTGATGGGTCAAAGCCTGTCCAGTCTTAGAAAGTTGGAGACCCTTGATATTACAACTTCTTTCACATGCTTGATAGACCAGCCAAGTCCTTCCATCATGAGGATGAAGAGAAAGGGAGAGAGTTGATCTCCATGCCTGAGGCCTCTTGAAGGAGTAAAAGTCTTGGAGGGAGAACCATTAACTAGAATTGAAAAGCTAGAAGACGTTACTAGGGCCATGACCCATCTTACCCTATTATGATCAAACCCAAATGCAATAAGGACCTTTTTGATGTAGTTCCAATTCAATTTATCGTAAGCTTTGGCTAGGTCCAATTGCATAATTTTTCTAGCCTTCCTATTGCTTGTCAATGAGTGCACCACCTCATGTGCTTGAATGATGTTATTGAGATTTTGGCTGCCCTCCACATAACTAGATTGCTCCACAGAAACTAGAGTAGGAATACCTGGTTTGAGTCTATTGGCAAAAACCTTGGATATTATCTTATATACCACATTGCACAAAGCTATGGGTCTAAACCTGTTGGGAGTCTAAGCATTGTCCTGTTTAGGGATCAGGGAGATGAAGGAAGTATTGATCACCTTCAAAATAGTTCTATTCATCCGGGAATCTTCCACTACATTCAGAATATCCTATTTAACAATATTCCAGCAAGCCTTAAAGAAATCCACATTGAAACCATTAGGGCCTGGCACTTTACCATTCTGGATTCCTTTGATGACCTCACTAACCTCCTCTTCAGTTGTTGGCCTATTAAGATTGAAATTATCCTCTCTAGATACTAGCCTAGGTATATGCCTCATTAAATCCCTGATAAAATGCTCTCTGTCTAAAATAGTTTCCTTTGTTATACCTCCAAAGTGTTGAACTAACACAACTTCTATATCTTCATGGGAATTAAGAAGATTACCTCCCTCATCCTTGATCGAAGAGATCCTATTATGAGATCTATTCTCCATGGTGGATCTGTGGAAAAATCTAGTGTTTCACTCTCCTTATTTTAGCCATTGAACTCTAGATTTTTGTCTCCAAAATATTTCCTCTTGTTTACATAAATTCTCCCAGTCTTGATGATGTTTGGTGACTTGATCATTTCTGAATTTATCAAATCCATCCATGATAAGGGCTTGAATGAGTTGTTGCATTTTGTCTTCAACAACATTTTTCGCTTCAAAAATACTGCCAAATTCATTCTTGTTCCAATATTTAAGTCTGAGCTTAATGTGCTTTAGTCTTTTCTGTAGCAGGGACATCCTTGTATCCTGAATATGCAAATCTTTTGTCCACCATTTTGCAATGTTGTTGATGAAATATGGGTGGGTGAGTGAGATATTCTCAAATCTAAAAGGTCTGTTCCTGGAGGTACCAATGCCCTGAACCTCAACTTGAACAGGCCAATGGTCTGAGCTTCCAAAGGGGAGAATTCTCGCTATCATTCCCTTGTCGGTGAGCATAAGGTCCTCTGAGTTTATGAATCTGTCTAACTTTGAGGCTACTTGAGACTCTCCTCCTCTTTTATTTTTCCAAGTAAAGAGACCATTACTTCTCTTAGTATCAACTAGCTTCATATTATCTATAAAAGTTTGAAATGTTGAAGAGTCTTTGCTTAAAGTTTTGGTTCCCCCTCTTTTCTTTGAAAGTGATTTGATCATGTTGAAATACCCATCCATGATCCATGGTACTCCTACATGTCTGTCTCTTAGATCCACAAGAGAATCTAGAAACCTAAGTTTATCATCCATTCTTTGAGGGCCATAAACATTTGTGACCAGATAAGTCTCCCTATCTCCCACAGGCCGAATAACCATTGATAAATAATTCCTAGATGCCTCAACATCTATTATGCCAATATTTTGTGGGTTCCAAAAAATGAGTATGCCTCCTGTTGTATTATCTTCTTTGAAGCCCTCGAATAGATATCGCCCCGAACTCCAAGAGCCTCAGGAAGGAGGGACCAGTGAAAGATCTACTAGACCGAGAAATGCGAGGTGCCTGTGATCCACTGCCCCTATCCACTCCATCAGTGGAATATACCCCTAACAATGCATCCTTAGGGGGATCAGACACCACAGACAGACCCCTATCCACTCCATCATTGAGACTATATCCAGGGAGGGAGGAACACACACCTAATAGAAGGACCTGTTAGGTCTTATCTGGGACAGGACGGTTAGGTTAGTCAGGAACATATCGAATCAGTATGGGTTACACTTATAAACTAAGATTGATTGATTGCTACCTTTCCCATGGGGACCTACGGGGTGGGTTCAAGAGAGAGAACAACTCACCCAGTAATTGAGTAATGAATCAGTTGAGAACCTTTGATCATAGAACCAAACCTGTAGTTGAGCGAGAAAAGAAACGAGTGGGTGAGCAAGAAACGAGTGCGTGAAGGTTAGCTTTATATATGCTGCATGGGTGGTGTTTCAAGGAGGACAGGTACCGATACGGGTCGCTTAAGAGAGTCAGGACGGGGTCGAAAGGAAAGGCATTGCTTTTTCACCTAACCAAAATACCCTTCTATGTTGAAGCCCTAGAACATGAGGTCTTATAAGTTACCAGTTGTACAGTTCTCAGTTACCTGTTAAAGCCTTCTAAAACTCAAAACGATTGAGCCATTTGCTGTGAATTTCTTTTATTTTTTGAATGGAACATTTTGTTTCCTAGATAAAGATCATATCCACAGCTTCTTGTTTCATTCCATTACTAAGTATTCTTTGTTTTCTTTTACTACCTAGACCTCTGATAATCCAAGATGTGAACTTCATTATTAAATATTTGTAAAGGAGTAGCTGGTTAGGTCTTTCATCTTACCTGAATCTATCATTAGCTTTCCAGATTCCATCAATAGCTCGTTCTGCTTTTTCATGCCTCTTTTCTTTCCTGGGTTTCTAAGTGCTAGTCCTGGTGTGGCTTTCATAGTTTTCGCACCTTCATTGCCCTGCCTCTCATTGTTTCTTTGCCTTTCTACCCCTTTAGCTTGAGTTTTCCATAGGAACATCTGTTGTACTCTGTTGAACTCTTCTTGAGGTAATGAGTCTACTCCTCCCATGGTTCCCTATCTCAAGAACCCTTCCAGATCTAGGTGTTCTCTATCAAGAATCTCCTATATTTCATGGTCCTCCATTTCCATCTCACTATGGGTCATTTCCTAGTCCATCTCCAGTTCTACATCGCTCAGCCTAGTCTCTTTCTATTTATTAATATCCTGTGTTTGTTCATTGTCTTCTTCTTTCTCCTTCTCCACTGAGATTCCTTCTGTTACCTGATCTAATTTTGTTATCTCTTCTTCCTCTTCAAGTACTTGGAACCTATTCAGAATGGCTTGTTGCCCTTTTGTTTGATGTTGCTTTGGCCCCCGTTTGCCCCGTTTTCCTCTATGTCCCTCTTTGTGAAAGCTTTTAGTATATTTCACTATGGTAGCTTTACTTTTTTTCTCTATTTTACTGAGAGGGCAGTCTCTAAATAGGTGCCCATGCTCATGGCACCTGCGACATCTAAAAGGAATATGTTCATAATCTACTATTTGCACCCATTCTTCATCAAAAACTTCCAAGATGACCTCATCCTGTAGAGCTCCAGAGATATCCATATCCACACAAATTCGTGAAAAGGAAGTGTATTTTCCTTCTGGTGGCCTCAGAAGCTTTGACAAAATGCCCTAATTTGTTTCCTATGGCAGAACGATTACATTTGCTAGTAATCAAGAGGTAAGGAGTAAAGTCTTACCCAGACCGGGACCGAAGTAAAAGTCTCTCGCTCCGAGACAAAATTCATCATCCATGGCCACATGTAGAGGCCTACTGATACATATAAGTAAGGCCCTCCTTCAAACACCCTGTCTTTATCCCCAATATTTGTAAAGACCAGAGTGAAGAATCCCTTTGACCCAAGATGTAGGTTGATGTTTCCTTTTGGTTTCCAATGGTATTTAATCCATGTTTGTAATTCCTTTTCAGTGGGACATAATCCCATGAATTTACAAATAATAGCATATGTATGCATGTGGTCCCTATGCTCTTGCACAGCAGGATCATTTAAAACTACTCTGGGTGTAACCTCAGCTTTGGATTTACATGGTCCCTTTTGTGCTTTGTTTTTTGTTCCCTGTTCCTTGTCTGCTTCCTCATTTTCTTTTGTGCTATTATTCTCCCTTGATTTGGTAAAATCTTGCTCCTCTTCCATGTTCATTTTCCCTTCTCCTGAAGGACCTCTGATAGTTTCTATTGGTTTCTTACCTCAGCTGGCCACAACCTGCTTGTAGGAGGGAGTGGAGCTCTCTCTTTAGTGCCCTTCCATGGAGTTCAACACCTGTAGAACCCTGAAAACCCTAGATTTTCATCCACTTGTTTAGCTCCTCGTAGATCACCCATGCACCCATTTCAATGCTTACTTGGCTCTGAAATTCATGTTGAGCTATCACTATATTTTGCATCCATTTGTAACGTGTACTTGTTTCTTAAGTTCTCCTTAGCTCTCTTATAGAACTTGAATAAAACATCATCAAGATTTACAATATAAAAATTATAAATGGTTGTCTAATTTGAGGAGATGTGGAGTATTCAATTTTATTTTGGAGGAGTATTGACAATGGGATAAGAATATGATGAATTTGTCATAAGTGAATCCTTTGATGGCATATTGGTCTTATAAAGCTTCCCCTATCATCTTGTAGCCATTGTGACAAGGAATATGTTGTGAAGGAGGTATCACCCAACAACAAATCTTGTGTAGGTGGCCAATTGACCTAGTCGACTCCATGGGGGCTTCATTCAATGAACATCTAACATATCACGTGTGTTCGTGGCATACTAAAAAATACCCCTAATTTGACTACATATTGGAAAATACCTCTAAAAATCACATTATTTAACCCCTACCAATACAAACCCAATACTCCTTCCCAATTTAAAAAACCCATACTTTTACTAGATATTATAGGTATCCATTTTTCATTAATATTTTTTATACCCCTTTATATTTTTTTCATTAATGTTGAGCTAAATTTTTAGTACCTTCCAATATTAAAACCTTTTACGCCATAATATATGCTCAATATATTATGCCATTTTTTCCTCAATATATATCCCTTGATATGAATAGACATGGCATGGTATTTCTCTCCCAATCAAGCCCTCGCAGTTGGCTCTCACGTATGTATGAATCCACAATATAGGAAATTGAAAGCACTATTTGTATAGGGTTGTTAGAATTGTGTAACTTTA
>APFE030416726.1:40313-73394 GCA_000404065.3 Pinus taeda
ATATTAATAAAAAAATTACAATATAATAAATTGAATTGAATCAATTTATTATCTTTATTACTTTTGAATTGAACTAACATTATGTTTTAATTTTATTTATTTTTTATTTAATGCTTGGTTTCATAGACACTACACCATCTCTCCCATATTGAGAAGAAATTTAAATGTTTACACACATTTATATATAATACAACATCTCCCCCATATTAGATTGTAAATCACTTCCTGGCACAATTAAAAAGAAAACAAATTGATCTAGCATGGGGAAGTAAATTCCCAACATCACTCATTTGTCTACACATCCAACATGCAATTGCAAGGGTGGAGGGTTGGTGTCAAACATCACCCTCCCCTTGCTAGTTCGATTTTTTTCAATTTTTTCAATTAAATTTATTTGTTTATGTATTTATTTATTAATTTTCAATTTTTTTATAATATATGTGTTTTTTATGTTTCTTCTAATTGTTTTAATGAGTTTGTTATATTAATTGTATATCTCAGAAAAAATGTCATATATATTCATGGGAAAGGAATATATACAATTTGGACAATCCTTCAACCCAACAAAAAGTGTTGCATTATATAATATCATCCTTCTTTTCTCTATGGAATTTCATTTTCACTATCTTTCTCTACTCCTAGAAAATTTATCAAATCCATGACTGTTACAACTTTCACATCATTAACAACAACTACAAAGAGAGAAACTGAGGGACAAACTATAATCTCATTTCCATTGATTCAACTTCCACCTCGACGCTAAATTCATATAATCTAATTGATCTTGGTCGAAGTAGGAGTGCTTATTTTAAAAGTGCGTCAGCTTCTTCATTTAATTCGTGCAAACTATGACAATATGAAATCTAATCAAAAGTGTTGGCAACATTTTGAATATCCTATAAAAAAGGCTCCAAACCTATCTTCTGTATGGTAGCACTTCTATTGACCCAATTTATGACTAATTTTCAATCACCAAACACCTAAATCTTGGAGATGTTTTTCTTTTGAGCTATTTTGAGGATAAAACAAAGGGTAATGAATTCTACCTTGTTATTTGTACCCACTCCTTAAGAATATTTGTAATATAAGAAGTGAGTTTGGTTGAAATATATAACAACGCCTACTCCACATCTACATAGATTTCCTTGGATGGCTCCATCAAAATAGACCCAAGGTATATCATTATCTAACTTTGGTATATGTGGAGAGAATTATTGGGGAGGGCTTTGATTAGACTTAAAATATTTGGAGAGTGTGATAACCTTTACTGCACAGAGCTCAAGAGAAGTGTTCTTATTTATGGAACAAACACATATTATGAGTTTTCCAAATACTATCAACCATGATGCAAGGGTGTCCTGAGAAGTGTCTAATATATTTGTTGAAGATCCAATTCCTATCATTTCTTTCAAGATTTAGAAATGAGCATGTCGATTTTTAGGATTGAGTTTAGACCAAATAATAGAGGTAACCTGTATTGAAAAGCTACAATGGAAAACTAAATGGGAGGTTGATTCTTCTTGTAACATACACAAAGGGCACCTACTAGGCCTAGACCAACCTCTCTTAGAGAGAATCTCCCATGTTAATAGTTTGTTACTAAGATCCAATCAAGTGGTAATTTCTTATTTAAAGGAAGAACTTACCTTCTAGAGGTCCTTCCACCACTAGAATTTGGGAACCTCTGTAACCCAATATGGTTGTAAAACCACTATTCTTTGGATTTCCTAACCATCAAAGGGTTTTAGAGGAATCTCGCTCAAATAGGATAAAATTTTGAACAAGAAAATTTACATATCATTCCCATTCCTCAGAAAGATCACCTTCCATGCCTAAATAGGAGGAAAATATCCTTCTGAACAATCCTATAACTTATGGAAATTACACCTTTGCATCTCCAAAATAAAACATGTTAACCTCTTCAAGATCTATAGAAGTGGAGAGGAGAACAGGTATTCATTGCCTATGCCATATCATGGATCCTTGCCAACTCATATTTATCAGCCATATCCAACATTCTAAGAAACCAATTTCACTATCTGTGGGAAAGCTTCCACCAAGGCCTTCAGCATGTTTGAACCCTTTCAGAATTCTTGGGGGAGCCAAATCTAATCAATGATGGAGTGTTCTAAAATGTATTTAGTGCAAGTGACTTTACTCCAACGTGATTCACCTTGCAGAGATCTCCATAATTTTCTACCATCCAAAGCCTTTGCAAAGAGATTAAGTTTTTCTAATCCCTAACCACCAAATTCATTAAGATATATTAATTTTAACCATTTGACTATGGCAAACCTAGGTTGGGGTTTGGCCCCTATCCATAAGAAGCATAAGCTTATTTTTCAAATGCTATTTAATATACCTTTTGGAATTGAGGCTATAGAGATATAATATACAAGAATACTATCCAAGACCAACTTCCATAAAATAAGGTGCCCACCTCTAGATAAAAAATGAAGAGTCCATACTAAGATCCTTGAGTCAACCTATTTTATTGATTGGATTAGGTTTGTTGATTAATGCCTCTTCGGATTTATAAAAAGTTTGAAATATTTGAGTTAATCCTCTAATCATTTGGAGGGGAAAGAAGATGTATTATAAGACAAATATTAGATAGGATCAAATTTCTCATAACTAATCAAAGAAGATATATGTATGCATGTGTGTGTTTTTATTTTTATTTTTCTTCTTTCCTCTCTTTTTTCCCCTTGGAAAGGTCGTAATTTTCATTAAGCAAATAAAATTACATTTTGTATATGCGAAAGAATATGTTGTATGTGAGGCATAAAGCCCATCATGTTTGAGTAGTCAAAAAGAGTTGTACTCCACGCAGGGAGACATTGTACTATCACTGAGATTTCAAAATAAGATAAAATATTACTTTATGCAGAGAGTATTAAATTGTCATATATAAGTCTAGTATCATTGTGCATATATAAATTTATATAAACAAAAAATATTTCCAGACACCTTTAGAGCTAGTTAATCTGATATGTCTATAAAAGGTCTATGGTAATGCTGATGGAAGGTTCCATCCTACTACTCTAGTATCCTCCATGTCCCTATAAGCCTGTGCGATGCTTCCTTGGATAGTAAATCAACAGTTGTGTTTCGCTCCATGTATATATGATGACAAACAAAAGTGTCAAAAATATTGATGATTCTATGGACTTCTTCCATGATATGACTCAGAGAATATGAATTGCAATTTGTTGGTTTGTTTATCCAATTGTATAAAATGTTTGAGTCTCTAAATAGTTGTAATTTTCTGCAATGCTTTTCCAGTGCAAATTGTATGGTATATTTTGATGTGATAAGCTCAACAAAATTATTAGTGCCTCTCCCCAGTCCCATTTGTATTTTGAAAGAGTGAGATTCTGAGAGGTGTAGTATGGCACCACCCCCACATCCAATGTCTTATGCTGGGCCATCAAAATATTCCTAGGGGTGTGTATGATTGATGTTTTCAGGGATAATGTGCCTGGGAGTAGAGCTAGATTCATCCTCAGGAATGAGTTGGTAGTTAGATAGAATGTGGGATATTATAGTCGACCAGAAAGGGGAGAGTTTTGAAAGATGTATCTATTTTGACCAATCTAGGTATCCCATCATGTGAGAATGGGGATATTTCTGGCTTTCATCGAAGAGGTGGAAATCCACCATGCTTTCGAAGCCTCACAAACTGACATGCCATGATATTGAGGGAGCAAGGGTAGATGAGAGAGTATAGAACTCCATATCTCTTTTATGGTCAGGCACAAGAGGAAAAGGTGATCCACAATTTCATTTTTAGGTTTACATAGACCACACTAGAAGGGTCCATGGAAGGATCTTTTGCATAAATTATCTCATGTGGGGAGCTTGTGCCTCAGAATGGTCCACATGAGGAGCCTTGATCTAGGAGGTGCTTTTAATTTCCATATGCTGCTCCACCAAGTTTCACATAGTGGAGGTTTTTTTGAGTCCATTACAACTATATAACCTTCCTTTGGTGAGTGTTTCTTGTGCTTTGCTGGTGCCCAAATTAGCTCATCCTCTCCTTCCAGTATTCTGATATGTGATTCAGTAAGGGCCTCTGTGTATTCCTTCCAATGTTACTACCATAGATAGGGATCTACAATGCCCTCCCAGTTCTCCAGGCTTGTTGTGCAAATGTTGAGTGATCTCTGTTTGTTATGTGGCTAAGATGAGTGACCCCCTGGAAGAGAGATGGGTTCTTAACTCCACTGAGGTTGTTGTAGCCATTCCATGAGATTTTGAGGAGCAATGTATTTAGAGATGACCACCATTGTCCATAAGTTGTGTGATGTGATTAGCTACCATCCTAATTTGGCTACCAAGGCTGTAGAAAAAGTGCCATTTTTTATTCCCCAACCCCCCCATTTCTTTGGGAGAGCTAATGATTCCCAATTGGTCCAAGCAAATATTTTCCTTGGCTGCTTCCCTTTCCACAAGAATCTACAACATAGGTTTTTTATTCTAGTAAGGATTCCCCTTGGTATCTAGGCTAACGACATCCAGTACACTAGAGTTGCTTCCAAAACTGCTTTGTTGAGGATCAGTCTATCTGCTCTTAATAATTCCTTGTGGTAACAAATGTTAAGTTGTATTTCCATCTTGGTGATGAGCCATATCCAATCTTCATTCTTATATCCGAGAGGCTTTAATCTGTAGTCCAATTATTTGAGACCCTCTTCTAGATGCAGTATGGTATAAGGGAATATACATAGGGCATATTGTATCTCATATGGGGAGCACCCTATAGCTGTTATGGTGGACTTTGCATTATTCACCATCATGCATGTGGTCGATAGGAATATAGAGAAAGTGTTTTGTAGTGAGTTCAAGTCACCAATACTCCCATTTAGGAAGAGCAGAACATCATCTATAAAGAGTAAGTGCATCAATGTGCATTCATCTGTGATCATGATACCTCTTAGTCTTCCCCGACGACGTTCCTCCTTCAAGATTCTTCTAAGACCTTCCATGATGAGTAAGAAAAGTAATGGGGAAAGTGGACATCCCTACTTGAGACCTCTCTCAGAGTGAATGAAGGGTGATGTTGCCCCATTTACAAGGACATTGAATGATACATTAGTAATGCAACACAATCCATATTATGAACTTGCATGGCAATATTAAGTGTGTTAAAATCATTCTAATATAGAGCATATTTACTCTATCAAAGGCTTTTGAGAGATCTACTTTTAGGACCATACCTTTAAGTTTCTATGTCTAGATAGAGTGTAGAATTTCTTGTGTAGTTCTGACAGCCTCCTGGATTTGTCTGTTTTGCATGAAAGTGAATTGTTCAGCTAAGATGTGGTTGGAAAGGATCAATCAAAGGCGGTTGGCTATGACCATGGATATAATTTTGTAAATACAGTTGCACAAGGAAATGGGCCGAAATTCATTGAAGGAGGTGGGAATATTAGATTTGGGGATGAGAGAAATGAAGGTTGAGTTGTAGACCTCATATATTCTTCTGCTGGATCTACACTCCTCTATAACTTTTAGGAGGTCCCCTCCAAGAATTTCAAAAAAAAACCAAGTAGAATTCCACATTCCATCCATCTGTTCCTGGGCTTTTGTCTTGTTTGAACCATTTTAGGGTGGCTTCCAGCTCTCCCAAAGTGACTTCCTTTGTCAGTTCAAAAGAATCCTCCTCGTCGATGAACCTGGGAAACAACTGAGTTGTTCTCATGATTTTAGCTAAAGTAGCATTTTGAGGGGCCTTGTAAATGTTCCTGAAATGAGATGTAGCCATGGCAACTAATCTGGGGAAGGTATTCACTATTTCACCCTGGTCATCTGTTATCTACCAAATTGTATTGATATCTTTTTGCTCATTTTCAAATTTGTGGTAGAACTTGGTATTATCATCCCCTTCCATAAGCCAATTGGCTCTACTTCTCAGTCGCCAACTTTCCTCCCGATCATTAAGTATTAGACTCCTCTTAGTGAAAAGGGATGTAATTTTTTCTATGTGTTTTCAGGAGGAGTAAATCCCTCCCTGTCATTCTCAAAAGCCTTTATTTCTTCTTTAGTATTCTTAAGGATAAGGTCCTCTAGGGTTCACTTTTTGTGTGCCCATATTTTGGAGAGATTATTCAAGTCTCTCAGGTTTTGAGCAAACCCTTCTAAGATGTTCCTTCCTACCACTAAGGGGTGAGTCTTCCAGAAACCAGTGACTATCCTAATGTATTCTACGTCTCTTATCCATGTAGAGTTGAATTTGAAGGGGGCCCTAGGTTTGTACATACCTCCTGTTATTTCCAGGTAAATCGAGCTATGATCCGATATGCCCCCCTGAACCAACCCACTGTCTAAATCCATGTCCCAAGTTCAGCAAGTGATCCTTAAGGAGGAATCGGTTTGGTCTCCTGGATAAGCTATCCTCACCTAATCTATTATTTCTCGATGTAGGTTGGATTTTGGAGGAGGGGATATCAATAAGATTGTGTTCCTTCAGAATGGTCTCAAAAAATTCTGAGAGGATGTATCTTTGTGCATTATGCCCCCATGATTCTGCAAATCCAATGGAAAAGTTTAGGTCCCACCCAAAATGAGCTTATCTTATTGCAAGAAATGAGATTTTAGCTGCCTGTTCTAGTATTCTTCCCTTTTGTGACAGGGACCATAGATATTAATAATCCTAAGCTCTGTATCGAGTTCTGATGAGTATATGTCTGCTCCAATGTGCCCAGAGCTTCCCCATATGTTACAAATTCTGATGGTATGGGTGTTAACTCCTAGAGCCAAACCCATTGATTGACCAATTGCATAAAGAGAGTGAAAATTCCACCCTGGTAGCCATGATTCAAGAAGGTGAGTGATAACACTAGCCTGACCTAGGGTTTCTTGTAGAAAGAGGACATCGATCAGCTCAAATTTTAGCAGCCTTCGCATGGCTAGTTTTTTTGTCAGGGCTAGCAAGCCCTCAACAGTTGAAGGATAGAATCTTCATGGACGGGGGTGCACAAGGGTATTCACTACTCTAAGTACCCCGTCGATGGAATGTTGTCTACCAGTAGCAATATCTTTCCTAGCTTGTAGAATGGCTTTGGATAAGGAGGAGGGTCTGCCTCGAGGTTTTTTTAGAGGTGGGGGGAAGAAATCAGGCCTATACCTAGGGTATCAAGAGTCTATGTTCGGATCCGAAAATGAAGAGGGTATTTGGTGGATAGAGGGATAGGTGCAGGAGGGGGGTCCTAAGGAAAATATGGCGGGTTGTAGGATATGGTCGGAGAAGAGGGTTTCAGGGGACAATGCCTGAGTAATGGAACGAATATTGCTGTGATCAAAGAGTTGAACATTATTTGATGCAAAACAAAATGATGAAGCAGTAGAATAAGCAAAGGAGGAGGATGAATCCAACATACCCATGGAGAATGAAGCCTCAGCAGCTATCCTTGCTCTGGTCAAAGGAGGAAATGGTGGCCCGAACGGTGCTTTCCCACGCTTCTTCCTGGGCCCCTCTAAGGGTGCCTTCTCTGCATCCCCTGTGCCAAGTTTACTGCTTCTTTAGCCGAGGGGGGCTTCCCTGAGATTGTGAAAATTTCTGTAGATTTTCCTTATCCTTTTCTCCATCTCTTGCCTTCCTTTTCAAGGGGAAGTCCTTGAAAAAATGTCCCACCTTGTGGCATCGTCTACAATGGAACGAGACTCCTTCATAATCCAGGGTTTGTTGTCGGGAGAATGATCTCCATTGTAATGTGATATGCTCCTCGAACCCCACTCCCCTCATGTCTAAATGAACTAAAACCCTAGCATAAGCCATCATTCTAGTGGCTAAATATTGTCTATCATGCTCATGGTATGTGCTAAGGGTGTTTCTGATGTGTCGAAACATGTCCTCCAACTAGAAATGGAGGGGCAATCCTGGAAGCCGAACCCAAATACGCACGACTCCTATATGTTCTTTTTCCAGATTGAATAGAGGGTTCCAGTGATGAAGGAGGACTAGGGTGTGTTCAAAGTGCCAGAAGGAGGACATGACCCAATTCGTGTGCTCAGCTTTGGCGAAGTGCAGAGCGAACCAACCCCTAACAAAAGTTTGTACAAAGAGAAGGTCGGCCAGATGCTACCCCCATACCTCTGAGGTCTAAAGCTTCAATCGAACTATTGTGTAGCTCCTACCTCAAATCCTTCCAACCAGAACTTGGTCTACCATATCCATGGTGTCACCTCACTAGATATCTTCCCCAGGCCTGAGGATGATGTCTTCACCTTTGAGCTTGAAGCACTTGCGCTTCTTACTTGGCCTAGCAGTAGCTTCAATGGAGTTTGGTCATTCCTTGTGTGAAGAAGGGTATGAGGGAGGGTTTTCAGTGCTGAGATGTTCATCTGCAGGGATAGGTTCTAAGAGTGGAGGGATTTCCAAGTAGCTACCCAATGGATTCCCAATTGGTGCAAGCAAATATTTTCTTTGATTGCTTCCCTTTCCGCAAGAATTTGCAACATAGGTTTTTTATTCTAGTAAGGATTCCCCTTGGTATCCAGGCTAACGACATCTAGTACACTAGAGTTGCTTCCAAAACTGCTTTGATGAGGATTGGTCTACCTGCTCTCGATAAATACTTGTGGTAAAAAATGTTAAGCTGTTTTTCCATCTTGGTGATGAGCCATATCCAATATGCATTCTTATATCCGAGAGGCTTTAATATATAGTCCAATTATTTGAGAGCCTCTTCTATATGCAGTAGGGTATAAGGGAATCTACACAGGGCATAGTTATCTCGTATGGGGAGCACCCTATAGCCGTTATGGTGGACTCTGCATTGTTCACCATCATGCATGTGGCTGATAGCAAGATAGAGAAAGTGTTTTGTAGTGAGGTCAAATCACCAATACTCCCATTTAGGAAGAGCAGAACATCATCTACAAAGAGTAAGTGTGTCAATGTACATCCATCTACAATCCTGATACCTCTTAGTCTTCCTCGATGATTTTCCTCCTTTAAGATTCTTCTAATACCTTCCATGATGAGTAAGAAAAGTAATGGGGAAAGTGGGCATCCCTACCCGAGACCTCTCTCGGAGTGAAAGAAGGGTGATGCCACCCCATTTACAAGGAAACTGAATGATACATTAGTAATGAAACACATAATCCATATTATGAACTCGTATGGAAATCCTAAGTGTGTTAAAATTATTCTAATATAGAGCCAATTTACTTTGTCAAAGGCTTTTGAGAGATCTACTTTTAGGACCATACCTTTAACTTTTTGTGTCTGGATAGAGTGTAGAATTTCTTATGTAGTTCCGACAGCCTCATGGATTTGTCTACTTTACATGAAATCGAATTGTTCAGCTGATATATGGTTGGACAAGATCAGTCAGAGGTAGTTGGCTATGATCTTGGATATAATTTTGTAAACACAGTTGCACAAGGAAATGGGCTGAAAGTCATTAAAGGAGGTCGGATTATCAGATTTGGGGATGAGAGCAATGAAGGTTGAGTTGTAGGCCTCATATATTCTTCTGATGGATCTACAATCCTCTATAACTTTTAGGAGGTCCCCTCCAAGAATTTCAAAAAAAGCCAGGTAGAATTCCACATTCCATCCATCCGGTCCTAGGCTTTTGTCTCATTTGAACCATTTTAGGGTGGCTTCTAGCTCTCCCAAAGTGACCTCCTTTTTCATTTCAAAAGCATCCTCCTAGACGATGAACCTGGGAAACAACTGAGTTGTTCTCATGATTTCAGCTAGAGTAGCATTTTGAGAGGCCTTGTAAATGTTCCTGAAATGAGATGTAGCCATGGCAACTAATCTAGGGAAGGTATTCACTATTTCACCCTATTCATCTATTATCTGCCAAATTGTATTTATAACTCGTTCACAAATTTGTGGTATAATTTGGTATTATCATCCCCTTCCATAAGCCAAATGGCTCTGTTTCTCAATCGCCGACTTTCCTCTCAATCCTTAAGTATCTGACTCCTCTTACCCAGAAGGGATGTAATTTTTTCATTGTGTTCTAGGGAGGAGTAAATCCTTCCATGATCATTCTCAAAAGCCTTTATTTCTTCTTCAATAGTCTTAAGGATAAGGTCCTCTAGGGTTCGCATTTTGTGTGCCCATATATGGAGAGATTCTTCAGTTCTCTCAGGTTTTGAGCAAACCCTTCTGAGATGTTCCTTCCTACTACTAAGGGGTGAGTCTTCTAGAAATTGATGACTAGCCTGATGTATTCTACATCTGTTAGCCATGTAGAGTTGAATTTGAAGGGGGTCCTAGGTTTGTACATACCTCCCCTTATTTCTAGGTAAATCGAGCTATGATCTGATATGCCCACTAAACCAACCCACTATCTAAATCCATGTCCCAATTTTAGCAGGTGCACCTTAATGAGGAATCGATGTAGTCTCCTAGATAGGCTATCCTTGCCTGATCTGTTGTTTCTCAATGTAGGTTGGATTTTGGAGGGGATATCAATAAGATTGTGTTCCTTCAAAATGGTCTCAAAAAATTCCGAGAGGATGTCTCTTTGTGCATTATGCCCCCATGATTCTGCAAATCCAATGGAAAAGTTTAGGTCCCCCCCAAAATGAGCTTATCTTGTTGCAAGATATGAGATTTTAGTTGTTTGTTCTAGTATTCTTCCCTTTTGTGACAGGGACCATAGATATTAATAATATTGAGGTCTATATCGAGTTTTGATGAGTATATTTCATTCCTCGTGTGGAGAAGGGTTTAAGTGATGGTTTTCAGTGCTAAGATGTTCATCCGCAGGGATAGGTTCTGAGAGTGTGGGGATTGCCAAGTAGCTACCCGATGGAGGCGCCGTCGATGATGTAGCTTGAGGGTCCCTTGTACTGGGGTCGAGTTGTCAGGGGGTTGTCAAGAGAGTTAACAGATGGAGGGGGGGTAGGGTAATGCGAAGATTCAACCACAGGGTTAGGGTGAAGGTAATTGGATGCAAAGTTAAATGTTGCGGGAGACTGTGGCGGGGAGGATGGTACCGGCCATACCGGAGGAGGCTCGGAGAAGGTCACAGTGGAGCTAGAGGGTCCCGAGACTAAGGGCAGTCTAGCAATGGTAGCCATTAGATCGCAACAAAAGCTGAGAAGGTCTTCCACAATGAAGAGAGGAGTTGTCCAAACGTTAACGTCCTCCAACGGGTCCTCTGAGTATTCCACTATGTCCAGCTCCATGACTATTCTGAGGAGATCTCTGCCAGCTACCTCCAGGACTATCATAACCGTTGTTGCAATGAAATGTCAGGTAATAGGTAAGTATGCAGTAAAAATAGGGCGAAGATGAGGTTACAAGTCCATTACATTGAGCCAAGTCATGTTACAGGAACCGACATGGTGAAGGTGACCAGAGGTACTGCATGATGACAAGTAGGGTGTAGGTGTGGAGTAGTTAGACTGCAGAAACCCTAACCCTTTTCAGACTATCTCTATTGCTCCATCACTCCCTTAACTGCAAAAACTCATAGAAAGTTATTTATATTATGCGTGGGTTCAATATATGTTGCCACGTATAGAGTTTTGACATACCACATCGACAGTTAGATGGTATTGGTGTTAATTGATCGTGGAAAGTTTCCTAGGTTTTATGGTGGCGTTAAATGACTAGGTTGGAATTCATTTCACTGCATTCATCCTTCTCAGCTTGTTTCTAACCTTACTCCTCGGTGGCTAGGGTTTCAATGGAAAACATCCACCAGGTGTTCTAAGTTTTCTGTAACATCATAGTTGTCCACCACCTATTCATCAACCTTTTTTACTTTCTGTTATGAAGAGTGAAACAGGTGCTTCTTTTCAATGTGTCAATATGGTTATAGAGGTAAGTTCTTATATAGTTCCTCTTCTTACAACAATTTTATCTCTGAGTTTGTAATTTATGAATTTCTATTTAATTGATGTGAAATATTTTTTGTTGCAGATACAACAAAGAATTCTTCCTTTTCTCTTCCTTGAAGCTGGAATCCATATCTATTACAATCCATCGTCGAGAGTTGTAATAGCTTGGTTAAGCATTTTCTCATTGACACCTAGGTGTTTAAATCTCTCTATTTGTCATTCTATTAATTCCTTAGTAAAAATCGCTCTTATTCTTCCTCAGAGTGCATTTTTATTTCCTTTTTTAATTTGTTTTGTTATGTTTTTTAATACTTTTTTTTCCTTTTTTTATAGGCATTTTACTTGTTTATTATCAATCTTTACATACATTTTTTATTTTTATTTTTAATAATTCATTTAAATTCATTGTATTTCAGCCTTTTTTCTCTAACATTTTATTTTTTAATCATTTTTTATTGATTTAGAACAACAAAATTGGTGCAAGAACAAGGCTCTCATTCAAGAACATATGTTCTAAGAAGTATGGATGGACGATCAAAGAGTTTATGGAGTGAAGCATGAAAAACATTACCCCCCACTGAACATAGATAGAACTTAAGGGAGTTAATGCAGTTTACAGCAGCCCAAGGATCCATTATGGTGGCATGTTTTTTGGATAAACCATGCCCTTCCTTCCAAATGTTGAGAATGGAAGCCACAGTCACAGTGTCCCAAAGATCAAACACTACAAGAACAGTCGTTTTTATCCCCAAGTATGTAGGAAATGAAGATTCCAATTGCTTTTGATATTGATATATTAAGATGGGGGCATAAACCTAAAGTATTGTTCACCATCAAAGAAGAATACAAAATCATGGTGGGATGCCAAGAAAATTAGCAAGACCATTTGTGGCAAAGAATATTAATAGGGAATTTATGGCCAAAGGTAACACATTTCCTATGGTTAATAGGAAGATGTAAATTTCTAACATGGTACCTTCTTACAAATAAAGTACATGCCATGCCATCACATAACCCCCATTATTGACGTCAAGAAGAAACCATGGAACACCCTCTAAACTCTTTCATCTTCATTGGCGATATGTGGGACATAGTAATTCATCTTTTCGGACATTTGGACCACTCTCAACAACCTTAGAGAGACTCTGGAGTCATGGTGCCTATCTCTCTATAAAAGCCTTATGGTGAATAGAGCATGGGTCCCAATTTTTGGATTTATTCTTTGGAATCATGTAACAATTCTATGTTTAAATATCCAAATCCATCCATAGACCATGTGTGGAAAATAACCAAGAAAAACTTAAGGGAGACTATTCTCTTAGAATCTTGGAGTCCTAATGGTTGGAAAGTAGATCAGCAGGAGGAAAAAATCTTGAAATATTTGCAAATATCTCAACATATGGTGGTCTAAATGAAAATCCAATGCTCTCCACAACTAAGCACTTTGCCCTCATGTTATACCCATCCTCCTGTGGGGTTCATAAAGCTTAATTTTTATGGGGCATATGAAATTAATCTTGGCCATGTTGGATACATAGGAAAATTTAGGGATGAACAAGGTAATATTAAGCATTTATATGTAGGGTAATGTGGATACACTAGTAAAAATGTCATTGAATTTACTACATCAGAAATAGGGTTAAGAATAGTAAGCGAGGAGGGCTATATGAAGGTTTAGATCAATGGAGATTCTAAAGTAGTGTTGGAAGTAGTTCAAAAGTTAATTTATGGGGCCCCGATGATGAAACTCATTACTAGGTGGTAGCTAGAGCTAATAGTTTCTCATATTCAGTCTTTGTTGACATCTTTTCCATAAATAATAACCCTCAATTCCCATAGATCAGGGAATTAAGTGACAAATCTATTGGCCAACTAGGGTAGTAGAAAAAGTGATTTATAGTTCTCCTCCACATGCTCCATCCCATCTAACTTCAGATGGGCCAAAGATATGGCGAACATCTTGGGCATGAAAATAAATCCCCCGATAGGGGTGATAGATCGACGATCATTGGGGAATGTGGAAGTGATTTTCCACCCCACAATTCCCCCCTGCCATCATATAAGGTATGGTCAAAAAACTAGGTAGAACACATGCTTGTACAATGCCTCAAGCCATTGTAGGGTGGTTATTAATGGAGTTAATGAATGTCATCTATATAATTTATTTCTTGTACCTGTGAAGTGAATGTTGATATTCCTGTTGATGGTTGAGGCACCAAAGAAATAATAGAAGGAGAATGTTTGGTAGGATATATATCTGTGCAGTGAGGGATGAGGAGAAATTCATAAGTGTGGCTCTTAGCTTCAGCATAGGGGATTCCGGGGGTATCCTACAAATATTTTAGTTTGTGAATCTTAGAAAAAGGGAGCTTCAGAGCGAAGCTATGGGGAAATTTTAAATTATGTTGCACTGTAGAGGAATTCAAGAGGAGAATAACTTATTTCACACTAGTGCGGGATCTCTAGTGGTATTCTTAGTGCGGTTGTGGATTATCCATACCTATTTTAAATCTCCAACCTTGTTCATTTCCTTGTTATTGGTCAATTTTGTGTTTACAATCTCCAATTTAACTAGGTCTGATGAAGTACATTGGATGTTTGGAAAGGTACATTCATACTTTCCTCTATGGTGCTTTAAGGAAGCTAGAACATCATGAGCTTTGCTGGTGGGATGTGAACCCACACCATGTATGTTGAGAGGTAAGAAATTCCTATAATTTGTTTGTATTTGGTATCAATGTGTGTCGGAAAAGGATAATATTGCTTGGTTTGTTGTCATAGTGACCTGGGAAATCTTGGCTCATTACTTTCTCAAGTCTTTGTCTTCCTCACTCTTCTTAGAGAGCTTGGTATGTATAATGTTCTTAGGAGTTAAATTGGGTAACATAATTATGGTTGTTATTATGAATTTTTGGGTGACTTTAGGGGTGGCCTATGGGGTTTCACTAACATATGGCATTCTCTTTAGGGATGTAGCTAATTGAGACCTCTCGTGGGATGAAAGAGTCTCTTATTTGGTGCAACAAGGAAGTGTTATTTTTGGGTCAAGAAACTCAAGGGTGGGTGATGAACATGCCTCCACAACATCTTTGATAACATTGGGGTCTAGATGCGAGGAAAATCTAGGGACAAAAATATCACCATGAGCAGAGTCATGGAAAAATAGTAGACCCATTTCTCTCTCAGTCTTTTCCCTCAATGGAAAACCCTCCTGCAATGGAAAGCTATGGCAGTGTGATATGATAGTTGATTAATGCATTGAACCAACTCAATCAAGCCCAGAAACATTATCACAGTGATACTACTGATTTCATGAATCATATTCAAAAACATCTGTGGGAAATGCATGATAGACTGGTAAGCCTTTGGAGAGGGCAGTGGTGCACCCAAAGGTAACTTGATAATTTGGAAACCCATTTGGCTCACATCGAGGGGCACGTGCATTGTGAATTCAACCTCTTGCATCCCCTATATTAGGTCCAAATCATCCATACCTAGTATATTTTGCCGATTTTTAATATATGTTTTTTTTTATGGGTGTTTTGGATCTTTTTGTTTGTTGACTTATGAAAATCGTTGTTATTTTGGAAATTTGCTATGTATATTGGTATGTAGTTGTATCAAATAAATTTAGTAAGAGTGACGCAAAAATAATTTTGAGAAGTGTCATAACAATATGTAATATTGAATTAATTGAAAAACCTTTATTCACAAAAAAAAAATGGTTTGTAAAAAATATTTTTTTAATTATTTAGTTTGTTCTAAAAAAATAAAGTAAAATGTGCATGTTTTTAATTAATAATTAAAACAATTTGTGTTACATTTTTTTAAAAGGGTGTTTTTCATGATTTTTTGTGCATAGATGATTATTTTATATGCCATGGTTAAAAATTATCCTGATTTCAGCACCTCATTGTAAAGGGGTCAAGTTGTCTTAGGCTAAGATTTCAAGAGAGTTATAATTTAGCCTTTAAATAAATAAATAAATCTTGGTAGAATGACTCTTTGACTTAGGTATTTATATTTAAGTATTATTTTACTTGTGATATTTGACTTACAATAGTATGGTTGAAAAATGTCAAAATTTTAAGGTATTTTCTATTTGTGATATTTCGTTTTGGTTGAAAAATGTCATAATTTTAAGGCTTTTCATAGTCATATTATTTGATATTTAATGTCATGGTTGAAAATTTTTGGAATTTTAAGGTTTTCCATGATCATGATTTTGGATTTTAATGCCATGGTTGAGAAATGTTGGAATTTTAACCCTATCAAAAGAGGTGATTCAATATCACCACTTTTCAATTTGTGGGTGTTGTTTCATGGGTTTTACGCAGAAATAGGGGATTTGTGGTCTAGAGTTTCATAATAATGCTATAAGAGAAAAATTCCCCTTGGATGGGTCACTTCTTTGAAATGTTCATCAACAAATAAGAAGATATATCAGTCATATCATAGAATTCATTCCAACATATTGAAACCTCTTATAGTGGAGATATTTTCAACTTCTCAACTTGTCTCTTAGAAGGAGGAATATTAGTGATCAATAGTTAAGATTCAATTTTCAAAGTCCTATCAATTAAACAAAAATAAGTGAGCTTAAGTCACATCCAAAACCAAAGCCAACAGCTAGAGCCTAGATCCAAGATTAGTAAGATCCAAAGTTAAAGCTACAACCAAAGTAATGTTCCATGGGAACCATTCAGTTTATGGCCCTCCTTAAATCACCACTCAGTAGAAGACTTATTGCTTCTGCTAAACAACAATGTGTTTTCATCTTTGAACCATAATATTACTAGTTTGTGGTCATTTTTAAACCACCATAAGAGATCCATTCCATTTCATAAAAGATATCAAATTCTAATTAATTTTAGAATTTCTCCTGGAACTGCTTTGAGACAAGTTCTAGCATTGGTAGTCAGCCTTAAACTATCATTTAATAGAAGACTTCATATTTTGTTACCTGTTTGGTTTTTGGTCTTCCCTAAACCACCAAATTCAAAGATCATATTCAATTGTTGGTATCTATCTACTTCCACATTTTATCTCTCTTCTTGGAGATAATGTGGAATGTTGGAAACCTAATCCTTAGGGATTATGATATATTATTCTCTTGAAAAAGAACATGAATTCCCAGAGAATGTGAAGATACATGAGGATTGTAAGAAGCCTCTTGGAAGATGAATACAAGGGTAAGAAAAGAAAATCTTATATGTATATCATCCTATTGAAATATATTACATGATTATCTAAGTTTTTCCTCGATTATTTTGTATACATGCAATAAATAATAAGTTTGCATTTTATGAAAACAAGATTCAGAAAAGATAAATAATAAAATAATGGGTTTAGAGAATAGATTTTTAGGAGTGGAGATTATATTACAAGAAATGGAAAATAAAAACCAAATAGTCCAAGAAGGAGATGTTGTCATTCTAGAAAGTCTTAAATTGAATAACAAGATAAAATCACTGAAAGAAATGATAACTAACATCTTGGACTTAAATAATATATAAGGTAAGTTAAATATCAAATAATTAGACCATGTATGTAACAAAATATCCTTTCCCTCCTAACATTTTGTTTGAAAGAAGATAAATAAGAAGTCATGCTAGCACTGGTTAAGAAAGAACTACAAAATAAGTTATAAATTGAAAAAACTTGTTTTGTGGAAGCAAAAGAGGCTAGTTAAAGTAATAAAGCACAAACATTGGTTAATTCACATTAAAGTAAGCTATAGTAACCATATATACAAAATACTTAGCAAAGCCCCAAGTATAAAATGGTTAAGAATATTTATAAATGAAGATCTCATTCCAAAAGATCAAACCAAGTTAAAGGAGTTCAAAATGTAAAATAAGTTAAGAAAAAATTAAAATTAAGAATAATCACAAATAGTAAAGCTATTATTAGGTATAGATACCAAAACATAATAATAAATATAAATTTTGGATACTCCATATCCTCTTTGGAAACTGATGTGGCCTTCCATGCAGCAAAGGCAAAGTTGTGGTGAAAATCATGTTATATTTCTTGTTGAAACTTATGATAATGAAGAACCTAAGGTACCTAACATAGAAATATTTGTATTGTGGTTGGTATGGAACTATATATCCTATCGTAGAGGAACTAGAGGAACTAGAGGGACTTATTATTATATAAATAAGAACATTTTTCTTCATGTTTGGCTTAAAAAATATTATTTGAATTAATACATGTGGATGGAGATTTTAGATGTTAATGCTAAGAATATTTATATATATAAATATTTAATTTTTATTTTATTAGCTCTACTTTTTATTAAGAAAAGAAATTGATATAAAAAAATTTCATCTCAATATCTTAAAAAAAGACAATTATAATATGATAAATGAATGTATTGTCCTATTTCTAATAGATATTAATGTTAGAATGATAATTAACCAATCTATTATATTAAGGAATGATTCCAACCCTAATCCCTTATGGTTATATGATGACCCTATTTTATCAAGTAGATACAAAAGAAACTTTAATGACTTGATAGAGAATTTGTTTGGTTTCGTGTTGATTAAGTTATGTGTTTATTAGGATCTAATCATTGGTCATGTTCTAATGTAGTTACCAAAATGAAACCAAATAACTTGTATCCATGGGATTGGTAGTATTCCATATAATATATGATATAACATATCCTCATTTATAACCAAATAGTAAATTTAGACATCTTAGACAACCATGAGCCAAACTCAATTTGTATACCTTTAACCCTAAATGTAAACTTTTTCATGAAGAAAATTTCAATTGAAGAGGATTATGATGACCAAAAGTACTAAATCTTCAAAAAAAATAGTGTTGGTATTCTTGCAAATGATTTAATATTAAATTAAATATATTATAAAATGTGGAGAATATTGAAGGTATTTATCACAATATTACAAGCACTCTCTCTATTTTCATTAACAAGTTCTCTATTTAGGTGTCATTTAGAATGGAAAATATAATGGTCAACCCTTAGTATGATGAAGATTGTAAGATTGCAAGAATATCTAATAGAGATGCTTCTAACAAGTCCCTAAAATTTGACAACTTACATAAGTACAAAGCCCTACTTAAAACAAAGTATTATACAAATAGAAAGTATCAAAATATTTTATGCCTCTCTAGGATATAATATATATATATATATATATATATATATATATATATATATATATATATATATATAAATATATATAATATATATACTATATATATATATATACTATATATATATGAAATTTTGGAGGGAAAAATCTAAATTTCAGGGGATTGGAATTGTTACATTAAAAATATTTATGAATCCCTTGATGTCACAAAAAAAAAAAATTAAACCTTTTCTCTAGAGGAAGAAGTTTTATCTTTAGAAAGGGATCGAGTGACTTAGAAAATGGAAATATAAGGACATGAAAAGAGATAAATGGAATCCTAAAAATTGTAAGGTATATCCTCATTCCACATATTCACAATTTTTTTAATTTAGTAGTTTATCAAGTTTTCCCTAAATCATTGACTTTATGCCTCATTGCTCGTATTTTTAAAAGTGGGGATAAAAAAAACCCCTATACATATAAGATTATTATGATCATCCTTACTCTATCCAATCTATATGGAATTATTCTAGAAAAGAAGATCAACATAAGTCTATAAATCCAAGGAAAAAGAAATATTAAACGTCAGGCTATATTTAGAAGCTATCATTCGAATATGGTTCACATTTTTATACATGGGATAATTTTGGAGTAGCATAATAACAATAAAACTCATATCTTGTGTTTTTTTATTAAATTTAGAAAAATCTATGACACGATACCTACAACTAATCTTAGAAATAGGATAAAGAGCTAAAATTTATTTTCAAGTTGAGAGTAATGGATATAATGTGGTATGAGAATATTATATCATCATTTAAAACATTTAAGGCTATTTAGAAGATATTGACTATAATATTAGAGTCTAGAAAATTTTTCCCTTTTCCCTTACCATTTTTCACATATACATTCACATGTTAGGGGGTTGTTTAAGAAAAAAGGTGCCTTGACACAATTTTAGCTAGAATAAGCAACATCCTTCTTCTTCATGATGAGGATAGCATTCTTATGGTGAGTTATATTTATCATATTAATAAGAATACAAAGATCATCAAGGGTTGTTGCTTTAGTATGGATATGGCTATTAAAAATGACAAGTCAAAGGTTATGATAATCAAATATAAAAGGATCACTTACAATAATTTCATGTATGATAAATATAGCTTGGAGGAAATGACTTGATAAAGATATCTAGGATTAAATATTCATTACAATCCTAACTAAAACTATAGCAATGATAAAGGGATAAGTCGAGGACGAAAATATTGTTTTGGCCTTGAAAACAATTGTGAATCAAAATTCCTTTGGGTATAGGATAGGGGGGATCTTTATTACTCTCATCACTCTTATTCTATTATATAGATGTGAATTTTCGGGCTAAAATATCTTAAGAGAATGATATACAAATATCAAGGAAAGATAAAAGTATTTTATAATTTACAATCCTAAAATTAAATACATTACATCTTATCATATCCTCCTCATAAGACTGATTATTTCCCCCATTGAGAGAATGATTATGACTAGGTACTTAATGTATAAGAAAAAGGCATTCATGCAAGATAATATGCTTCTTAATATTTCCCAAAGATCCATCCAAATCACCCTGCAACTTAAGAGGAGTTGATACAAAATTGCTAACTATTGGCTATGTCATTGGGGAATCAAGGAAGAGGTCACTCCATAGAATATTACATCTAAATTTAAGGAAAAATTATGGTGTAATAAAGAATTAAAATATAAGATAAAATTAAGATATTATAATGAGGTGATTAGATCTAACCTAGAAGCTCAGAATTATATTTCTATTTTAAATAGTATAAAGAAGAAAATCAACATTGCTAAATAAGAACAAACTCTCACAAGGTCCATAGTTAAACAATGCGTTCGATAATTCCAAAAGCATCATGGGTATTTGTCATATTAGTGTCACAAAGAAGGTTGATAATTAAAATTTCTTTCTATTAGAATATCATGCATACATCCACATTAGATCCTAACTTTAAAATATTTGTTACAATATTGACCTTCCTAACCTTTTCAATCATTAAAAATATAGGGCTTTTGAGCCCATCAATAAATATCTAAAGAAAAGTAAGCATTCCTTACCATGTGTACTCTTAAGTTTCGATAGACCAAAGTTGGCCTTTAAGACATTAATAACCACCACCACCATCACATTATATGTATTTTAAAATTATATAACTACAATTTGAATCCTTATAATTTTAGTATAGTTTTAGTTTTTAAAATGGTAAAATTTGAAATAAAATTATTGTTAATTTAAACTTAATTGACATTGTTGAGAATCTATTGACATAAACCTTTTCATAGAAAATGTTCTATTCTTATTTCTAAAGATAATTGATTATTATAAACTTATTTTATGTTTAAGTTAAATATTCTATACAATTAGCCTTAATAAATTCATAATTATAATGTAATTAAATTAAATTTTAAGAATTGCATAAATGGTGAATTAATTCTCAAATATTATAAGTTATCAAGGTTGATGCATTATCATGAGTACTTTTATTGAAATTTTATTTTTGAAAAGTATACATCATGATAGGTTGAAGTTTGTCCTAGTCTACCACTAGGGAAAATACCCAAAGAAAAATTTCAATTTTATTATTAGTTAAATAAAGAGTTTTCTAATGTTTAATTAAAATACAAAACTAAGAAAATAGTTAGAATTATGGGCTAGGTTTTTATGGTCATCTTTAAATGGAAGGCAAGGAGAATTGGAAATATAAAACAAAACAAAAAAGGAAAACATAGGAACCATCATTTAGACCTATCATATTTGAAGGCTTCCATGGGAATGGGCTCCTTGTTGCTACTTAGGGACCATCCTAGGTTAGGGAGGATGCCGAATTGAGTCTCCATTTGCTTGAATTTGTGATCCATGGAGCTAGAATTTAGCTACGTATAATCTAGTATTAGAATTTTTTCATGTTCAAGTTTAGTCTTACCAATCAAAACTCTCCCTAATAATAATTTTGAGTGTCAATATATCACAACAATGTACATGTATTGGTTGTAACAACCCTCGGTATGACATGTACCTAGGACCCATTGTACCACCTCATCCAACATTTCCAAATTAGTTAGACTATAGTGATCGTCAATTATTTCTCTCTCCATTTGCGTTATCTCTTCATGGACCTGCTAAGGAGTGTGTTTGCAAAACCTAGTTGTCAAGCTCTATTCCCATTATTAGGTACAAAATCCACCCTACTCATGATAATAAGTTGGACCATGTCAAACCTAGCGTCATTAATAGAGCATTATAACCTAAAATTAATTAGGGTTTTCCTAATTGTAGTAGAAGAGTAGCACCAACCTAGAAACAACAAAGGAGTGAGTGTCGTTAAATAGGTAGCATAAGAAAAAAGTTGAAAGAGGAAAATCGTAGGGGGGATCAATGCCTAGGAACATTGATGATGAATAGTTCACCTGAGAAGTTGAAAGAGTTGGCCTTATCTATATCATACTTGAGGAGAGATGGGAGATTATGAACAAATTGAAATACCACCAACAATACTTGTAGTACAAAAGAATAGAACAATAAAGAAAAATTACATCCTTGTTGGAGATCCATAAGAGTTACAGAGGAAGAAACAAAAAAACATTGAGATACATGAAGGAAACCCATTTAATCACTATAGTCCTAACTAATAGAATATAAATTAACCCTAACATCAATTTCCATAACTCACAATGTGAAACTTCTTGTAGGTGCCAATCAAATACTCTCTCATGTAGGGTGGTGGGACTGTGTGAGACTAATGCTCCCCCCCTCCTAAAATAATCAGTACACATGGGAAGGCCTATGTAGACTAAGACATCCATATGCTGAGGATGATATAGCATTTCCCACCAATATTCGTTGGACCTCTACTCAAGAGCCTACATTAAACCAATGTTGTATTGAGTTTCATCTAGCATCAAGGAGTTGTAATCAGCCATGCAAATTTGAGCATGAGAAGGAGTGATTCATAAATGTCTTGGGTAGGATTCCTTTCCATGTTCACCCTCCTTAAAGTTTGGTGGGACAGTGGTAATGTGCCTTGCACCCCAAGTGTCTTGCACCAAACATCACAATTGAGGTACTTTAAAAATATAACAACTCTAGTTATGACAGAAAATTAGAGGCAACTCCAAAATGAATTTCTAACTAACATAAAACTATGAAATATAAAAAAAATAACTTAGCTTCATAATATATCATTTTTGTTTATAAAAAAATTATATAATTATCTAAGACTAAAGTAAGTTATTATTAAAAGTATCATTTAAAATTTTCAACAAAGTATAACATAAAAGTTGATACAAAAACAAGTAATTAGTAATCGTTTTTATTTTAAGGATGGTCAATTTTGAACATATTTCACAATGCTTATATATTTTTTCATAAAACATTAAACTATTAATTTCTCTTAGAGGTGCAAAGATGTACTGAAAGAATAGAAAATTAGATGTAATAATTTTTCTAATAATTATTTTATAATATTTTTTTTTTTTTTTTCAATTAGACAATTTACAAAAAATTATAGTTTAAATAAATATTTTCAAATTTTTAATTTAATTTCAATTATATGTATTTTAATATTATTTAATTGATGATAGTCTATGATAGTTCGATTAACTATTACATGTGTATTCAAGGAGGTTGTTATAGCCATCCTACCTATTGTATAAGAGTTGAGTAAGTCTATTGAATTATGATTCTGATGCATGGCTAGGCTAACCGCATTAGACTTAAGTTAATTGATATTGGTGGCAGAATTAAACAATGAATGTTAGGGATTACATGGGGGCCTCTGCAACCTGAACTAGGTTTTGAGTTAGAGTTTGGATCTGGTAACCATGGTGGGTCATGGAGGAGGGAGTTCTACTCCCTCCTACAGTCAAATAGCCACGAATAGAAGCAAGGGAACTGGTCTGCATTGCTTCAAGAAACCACTAGAGGTGATAACTAAGGATATTAACAAAGGAAACATCAAACCTCATGAACAGAAAGAAAGTCATGAGGAAGATAGCAGGGAGAAGAGGAAAGAGGGTAGTAGTCAGAAAGTTGCACCCATGAGCATGACAAGGGTATGTAAACCCAAGTCGACCATAATTCCTTGGGCCATTTCAAGTGACCCAATGCTACAGGTGCACAGAGAACACATGGCAGAACATGCAGTTATCTGCAAATTTATGGGGATTTGGCCGACGGAGAAGGCCTTACACGCATGACTAAGGAACCACTGGAAACCAAAGGGGAAAATAAACCTTCACCTTAGATCCAAGGGTTTCTTTACAGTGGTGTTCACGATCCTAGAAGATAAGGAGAAAGTGTTCGAGGGAGGACCCTATTTTTACGCTACTGCAAGCCTTTACATGCAACCATGGGTGATGAATTTTGTCCCAGAATGAGAAACATTCACTTCAGTACCGGTATGGACAAGACTATACTCCCTTCCTTTAGATTATTGGTTGTCAAAGTCTCTCAAGGCTATTGGCAATAAATTAGGGCATTTTATAAAAATATCAAATGCGACTCTAAGAGGAAAATACACTTCATTTGCCTAAATCTATGTGGAAATGGACTTATCTAGAGCACTTCCGAACAAGATCATTTTAGATGTGTAAGATGAAGAATGGGTGCAGGAAGTGGACTATGAACATGTCCCATTTAGGTGTCATAAGTGCCATGAACACAGGCACCTATACAAAGACTGCCCATCAAATAAACTAGAGAACAACACAAAAACCACCACATGCAAAGATCCCAAGGGTTTCACTAAGGTGGGGAGCAAAGGGAAAGGAGGAAAGAGGTACCAAAAGAAAATCTAAAAGGACGGGCAACCGAGCCACAATAGTTTCAAAATCTTAGAAGAAGAAGTTGGAAACAACAGGGCAAACCAAGAATTGGAGATTAATACCATTGAGAAGGATAGGGATGCTAGCATGGAGGACATACTAGAGAACAACCAGCAAAAGGATGATCTATTGAACATTGTGGAGCTCAGTAAGGACCATGATATGACCCCAAGTGAGGCAAGAACGAAGGAAAATGAAGTGCAAGAGATTCTTGAGAGGGAGAACTTAGATCTAAAAAAGTTTGTTGAGCAGGGTATTGCCAAATGGGTTGACTCCTTGCCAAAGCAGGAGTTTGACAGGGTTCAACAACTCTTCCTATGGAGATCCCAATCGAAGGGCTCTGGAGTCAAAATAAACCATGACAGCTAGGACAATAGAGGGATGAAAACAATGGAGGAAATTTTGCGACACTCTTTTAAGAATCTGGGTAGGAAAAGGGGAAGAAAAAGACAGAATGAGTTGTTGATCAAATGTGGAAAACTCATGATTAACTCAGGTAAGATGAGAGATCTCACCAGCTACTCCTTTAAAAACCTTTCTTAATGAAGCTTACAACCTAGAATAATAGGGCATAGGAAGTAAAAGGAAACAAAGAAATCTGAGCAGTAAAATAAAAGAAGAAAAACCATATATGGTTTTTGTTCAGGAAACTAAGTGTTCAATGGACAAGATCAGAGAAATACATAGTAAATGGTTAAGAAAGTATGAGTATCTAGAGGTTAAGGAAGATAAATCAGCAAGAAGGATTCTTATGCTTTGGGATCCCCAGAAATTTGGAATCCTATATGTGGAAGCATCCAGGAACTATCTATCATTGGTGATTCAACCTTTGGGTAACAAGGAGACTTACATGATTACAAATGTCTATGGTCCTCAAAAAATAGAAGACAAACTTAAGCTTCTCACCTCCCTTGAGGAGTTGAGAGAGAGATATCATGATATGCCCTAGATTCTGGCACAGGATTTCAATATGATTAGATCTCTTACAGAGAAAAAAGGTGGCACCAGATAACTAGGTAGAGACTCCATTGCCTTCCAGAACCTCATAAATAGAATGCGACTAGTAGATGCTGAAACAATAAATGACACTTTCACATAGAACAACAAGAGAGGAGGGGCTTCTCAAGTTTCCTCTAAACTAGACAAATTCATAATCTCAAAGGACCTCCTTCTCATAGGCCTTGACATGTCAGCTCTAATCCTTCCCTTTGGAGGCTCAAACCACTGGCCTGTCTAGCTTGAAGCCACTTTTATGGGTACACCGAGGAACAAACCTTTCAGGTTTGAAAATTTCTGGCTCTCTCACCCTGATTTCACTAGCAATATTGACAAATGGTGGATGGAATATTTTCTCATTCAAGGCACAAAATGTTTATGCTACAACAAAGACTTAAACACATCAAATCCAGACTCAAATATTAGAACAAGAAAGAGTTTGGAAATATGTTTAAAGCCAAAAGAGAAGTTGAATAGAAACTCCTGGGGATTAATCAAATCATAATCACGGATGGTTTTACCGAGGAAAGGAAAACTCAATTTGAGTACCTTCAAAAGGAATGGGAAGATAGGTGCATTTAAGAGGAGATATTTTGGAGGCAGAAATCAAGAGTGCAATGGATTAGAGAAGGGGAAAAAACATAGTTTTTTCAAAAATCAAACTTTGGATCATAGGGCACATAACAAAATTTCAAAACTCAAACATTTTCAAGAGAAAGAGCTTGTCGCACACAAACAAATGGAATCTATCCTAGTACAACACTTCCTTAGCATTGCAAAGGAGCCTCTCTTAGACAGGTCACAGTTCATTAACAATTTCAAAAAGTATATTCCCAAGCTTACAACAAGGGAAGACAACAATCTTAACAGGCCAGTGTCTGAAGATGAGGTCAGTGAAGTTATCAATGAGATTCAAAATGGGAAAGCTCTTGGGCTGAATGGATTCAATGTGGACTTCTTCAAAGCATGTTGGAAAATAGTCAAACAAGACATCCTTGATGTAATGAAAGACTCCAGAAGATCCAAAATAGTTTTTAAGGCTATCAATGCCTCTTTCATAACTTTGATTCCAAAGAAGGAAAAAGATATGACATTGGGAAGATTCAAACCATATCTTTATGTAATGTGGTGTGCAATATTATTTCCAAAGTGGTTGCTAACAGACTCAAGCCGCTTCTTCCAACTCTTATCTCATAGGAGAAAACTGGTTATGTGGAAGGAAGACAGATTCTCAATAACATCATACAATATCATGAGGTGGTACACTCACTTAAGAGCAATAAGAAAGATAGCATGATCATACAGTTTGACCTAGCGAAAGCTTATGACAAGCTAAACTGGTCTTACATCAGGGCAGTGCTGAGAGCTTATGGTTTCGACCACAACTCTTTAGATGGGTTATGGCCCTAGTATCCACGACTAGTTTTTCAAGCCTAATTAATGGCTCGCCCTTAAGAACCTTTGTGCCTTCCAGTGGTCTCAAACAAGGAGATCCTCTCTCCCCCTTCCTCTTTGTGCTCATGATGAAAAGGTTAGGTAGAGCAATAAAAAGTGCAAGTGTTGAAGGAAGAATCCAGGGACTGAAATTAACCATAGATGGAGCTGCTTCAATTCACCAACAATTTGTGGATGATATTATGTTGCAGGGCATTCCCACGGTCAAGGAAGCCAAAGCTTTTAAACAAATATTGAATGAATTTTCTATGGCTGCTAGAACAAAGGTAAGCCTTGACAAATCAAAAGTTTTCTTTTTTAACATTGAGATTACCATTCAGAGAAACCTCACTAGAATTCTAGGGATTCAAAGGGATCAGTTACCTTCTAAGTACCTTGGAATGCCTCTTACAAAAAAACCTCTGAGTAAGGGAGTGTGGGAGCTGGTAATTAAGAAACTTCAGGACAAGATCAGGAAATGGACTTGTAGTTCTTTGAATTTGGCAAGGCGTCTTGTACTTCAAAGGTTGTCCTGCAGGCCATACCCATTTTCATGTTGCCAGCTCTTCCTACTCCTAAAGGAGTTATGCAACAGATCAGGAATATTCAAAGAGATTTTATTTGGGGAAAAGGAGGAGAAAAAGAAGTGAGCTTTGGTAGCTTAGGACAAGCTCTGCAAACCTAAGGCCCATGGTGATTTGGGGTTTCACGATCCTGAAATCCTCAATAGAGTATTGGGAGCCAAACTCTGGTGGAGGTGGCTCAAGGAATCGGCTACCCCTTGGGCTAAGCTTTGGAAGTAGAAATATGCAAATAACTGGCAGGAGAGGGATCATATCAGAATTTTAGGACTTATAAAGGGCTCCCACATTTGGAACCTTGCTTGGGAAAATATATCCATTGTCCAGCAACATAGTTTCTGGCAGATCCGAGATGGGAACCTTGCATGGTGTTGGGAGGATAACTGGAAGCAGGAACCAAATTTATTTAGAGAAGAATTAATCGCTCTAAAAAATGACACTGATAACAAAGGTTTACTTATGGTAAGTGACTTCTGGGATCAGGTACGGGACAATGATAAATGAAGAATGTGGAAGAATCTTGGTTACAGTTAAGAGAGTCCTTTGAGGGCCTAGGCAAATTCCCTGGCTCTTGACTTGGAGCACAGGAATATTTTGGTGTCTTCCACATCTGACCAACTGAGATGGGGTTGAAACATTGAAGGCACTTTTAACCTCAAAGAAGTTGAATGCATGGCCCTAGGTTTTGATTATCCAAACCCTCGTCATATTTGGAATGACCTTTGGAAGAACTCGCAATGGTTGAAAATCAATTTGTTTATGTGGTTGGTTCACCAAAAGAAAATTCTCACATGGGAGAATCTTCTGAAAAGGGGATTTGTTGGCCCATCTAAATTCCATCTATGTGGCTTACAGGAGGAGACAATGGAGCATTTACTAAACCTCTGCTCCTTGACCTCCATCATGTGGGATTGGGCAGCCTCAGTCTTCAGGAAAACAGACACGGATAGACTCAGCATCATAAAAACTTTGAAGAATTGGAGGAAAGACTTCTCAGGTAATGAAATCATTAACAAGGGTTGGACTCTGGTTCTAGGATTTATTATCTGGGATGTATGGAAAGAATGCAATGGTAGGATTTTCGATAACAAAATAGGCTCAACCTAGAGTATCATTGTCCAAATTTTACAACAGCTTAAAGATACAGTAGGATCCCTTATTTGGAAAATTCCTGAGGACCTCCCTTCACCCCATGATGCTCGCATACTGATGCAGTTGGCTCTCCATTCTCTAGATCCCCAAGGCGCTGGCAAGGGTGTGACCAAAACAACTGCTAGTAAAGATATCTGGCAACCTCCTCCTCCTATTTTTTTGAAAATCAATATAGACGTGGCCTCTAAGGGCAACCCAGGGTTGGTTGCCTATGGCGGTGTCATAAGCGATGAGAAGGGGCACATAAAGAATATCTTCCATAGTCATTTGGGGACTGCCAAAAATAACATGGGGGAGCTTATGGCCTTAGACTAGTGCCTGGAAATCCTGATGGAGGCAAATTTACACAACGCCATCATTGAAGCTCACTCTGAATTGGTCATTAATGCAGCCAAGAAAATGTGTAATGGAATGGCACATGGAAAACTTTCGAAACATTGGAGGCTCTCGCAGGTCTTTCAGCGTATTCATTCCCACTTGAAAACCTTGAGAACAGTTATCTTTGTTCATGTGAGAAGGAAAGCCAATAAGTTAGCTGATCATTTGGCGAATGAAGGGATGCTAGGTAAGGGAAGCTATATTTGGTATGACTGGAAGTCTATACCCTCTAGAAAACTGCGTGATGATTGTCAAAGACAAGCAAAAAAGGACATGGTGAATCTCCAGACTTATGAAGAATGAGTAGGAGGAAGACCAGAGGGAGATGAAGAATGGCACAAACCCGAAGTGAAGAGAAGGATGAAGAGGTAAGATGAAGGAATGACATAAACACAAATTGAAGAGAAGTATGAAGAGGTGGGGTAAGTATGCACAAGAGTCATTAGATCATGGAAGATCAATGGACATAATTGGTGGAAAATATAAGCAGGAGTAGCGGGAGTAGGAGAGGGCGAAAGGGATTGAAGTGCCACTTTTAATCCTAATCAATGATCTTATTACTTGGTGCTGACATCATGTGCCTTTAAGGGGGTTCAGCTACCTATAACCTGCATGCTAGTGGAAGAGGCGCAGACCATAGGTTTTAAGTTACCCCGATCATCAAATGGATATCAGGTTTTAAAGTGGAGGGAGGTTAAGTCTAAGAGTGGACGTGAAAATTATAGACCAAAGGTTCATTTTCCTAATCAAGTCTAGATTGCGATTAAGTGGGGCACAAGTCTCTGGTGCAATGCTTTTTGATTGGATATTGGGTTTCAAAGTGGAGGGAGATTAATGCTAAGAGTGGACCTGAAATTTTATAAACCAAAAGTTCATTAACGATATTGGGTCTGGATTACAGTCAAGTGGTGCACAAGTCTTTGGCGCGGTGTTTTATGATTGGTTATCGGGTTTCAAAGTGGAGGGAGGTTAAGGCTAAGAGCAGATCCAATCTTTTATAGGCCAAAGGTTTATTGATGATATCGGATTCAAAAAGAGGTTAAGGGGTGCACAAGTTTCTGATGCGATGTTGTGTCAACCGTCGGATCAAGAACCAAACCAACGACGAGGATTTATTTGCAATTAGTCTTTCGGTAAGAGAGGGTAAATTTGTTTGTTGTGTGATGTTTAGGGTATTGTTGACCCTGTTGTTTATTTACATCAGCGAGTTTGTATTTTATTGGTCTTTACACTTGTAAAGATGTGTACTATATGTAATCATGTTTTCGATTAATTGAAGGCTCCATTCTTATTTGACCAAAAAAATATTATTTAATTGATGTCATTCCGTGTAAGAAAAGTTTTTTATCAACAATTCCCTCTGTTTATAAGATAACATTGGGAAATTTTCCCTATGACGGATATGTGCCAAGCTCAAAAATGTTCACGTGGATCATGGCGGAAATGTGATGAATATAACAAAAAATTTCCTCGGGACCGATCAGGCGGGGAAAATACATGATTCAATTTTGAAGACACCATACTTTGACAAAAAATTTGAAAGGTGACCAATCACCTTTGACAGGAAATTTGAAAAGTCATGGTTTGAAAAAAAATGATAGAAAGAAGGTGATGGTAATTTTTTTGGGATGGAATTGAGTTGATTGTGCAGACAATGCTTGAAAAACTAATATCCCATAAGTCGCCTTTGAAGGGAATCTAAACGGGTTAGGTTTTGAAAGAAAATTCAAGGGGAAGGGTTTGGAAGAAATGGCTAGTGATGATTACAAATTCCACAAGGAGAACTTGGGGTCGAGGGTCGAATGGCATCTAGACACTCTCTCAAGATTGGTTGATGGATATGCTGAGAAGTATGCCAACATCAAGGGTTACCTAAAAACTAAATACTTGGAAGAAATCATCGGTTTGCGATTCCCCAAAACCATGAAGCAGTGCAGGGAGAAGATCGATAGCTTGAAGCAGCAGTACATGCTAGAGAAGTGATGGGCAGAGGCTCAAGGTTCATATCACGTAAACTGGTGCTTTTAATGAATTACGATATATGTCGATAGATGGATATTTCCATGTGTCTAATTTTGATGGGACGCAGGAAGACAAAAAAGGAGCATGGAGATTGGCTGGAAAGGCTTATTTACAAGTCTACCGAGTGATTAATATGTTGTGGATGTATATGCCCACTGCCAGAAAATGTACATGTTTAAATCTAATGGTGGGTATATATTGCCCTGCTTATTTATGGCTTGATATATTTGTAAATATTGGTTTCCAGATTGGCTGGGGTAAACAATGTTTGCCCAGTGAGCTCTATAGAGGAACACTTTCAATATAATTAAGTATTACTATGAAATAATGATGATGTCTGTGCATATTTGAGAGACAACATAATGAATGTTTTACTTATTTATTTATTTTTTAGAGTTTTTTTTTGCGAAATAGTTTAGTCCATCCATAACTATCATGATAGAGAGTTGTATTTTGAAACGAAGAAAATATTTTTGAAACATGATTTTTAATTTCGTAATTTTACACACTGAAAAATAAAATTGAAACTCGACATCTTAACAAAGCTCCTTAACAAAGCTCTATAGGGAAAATAGCAGCCATGTTATTTTTAGTTCTATTTTTTAATCTCATTAAGCCCAACATAATTCCAAACGAATCACTTTTGCTACATGGCCTCTCTAAATATATCCCACCTAAAATTTCAAATTTAGGTAATGCATGTGTTACAAAACACATATGTTATAACATATATGCATTTTGTAATTCCTTGCATCATAGATACCCTCAATTATGATGTAAGAAATAATCAAATAGTATCTGAATGACATTATGCTTACTTTGTAACATATTTAGATAAGAAAAATAGTAAATTTTAGGAGGTGGTGTAGAAATGTGTAAAATAATGGTTATAGAGATATTTTGGTGATATTGAAGAGGTAGTAGAAAGGGGATGAGGATTCAAAGTATATACATTATTAGAATATGAATATCAAGTACACCATCTATAAAGTAAAATTTATGGTGGAAACTTCCAATAATTGTTTTGGGATTTTTTTGATAAAATTTCTAGATATAAACTAAGTGCTTAGGGTCACATGAGATGGATTGAGTCTTATTATATGCCCTTGAGCTTAATGGGCATAATTAAAGTGTTAGTTCTTTGATTTCATCTTTAAACCCATACTAAGGACTAGATATTGGATCAAAGTGTACAATCACTTTGAGAAATTATACTAAAGGAAAACACCTTGTAGGGATATTTTTGTGACGATTTTTAATATTACAAGGTGATAAAAATATCAAAAAACTTGTAGTCAAATATTTATTCTTGATAGACAAAAAAAGATTTTAGAAAATGTTTTAATGGGTTCTTACTGTAACTAAAAATTTAGAGGGAGTTGATGGCTCTAACAAAAGTTTTCTTAGGAGTACACTTATATTGTTAGTGTGAATTATACATTAATTTATATGAATACACTAGTGTGCTAAATATTAAAGCACACCCAGTCTTACAAATATCTATACTAACTACTCGTGAATATGACATATTTTTTAAACTTCAATGTGTAGATTATATATTGAAAGCACCAATATCATCGATAATAGCCACTAGTACACCACATAGTGGTACGCGCCGAGCCAATTCTCACACAAAAGGCATTGGTGCACTACAACTTAATATGCATTGAGGCTTTAAACACATATTAAACATCAGTTTCCATGATATATGATATGTAATA